>CAJDYZ010010912.1:13961-28825 GCA_903986555.1 Heterotrigona itama | reverse complement strand
ATATATATATATATATATATATATATATATATATATATATATATTCAGTTCTTAATCTTATAACTTTATTGTCATTATTAATTTTCGTCGTATAAATTTCACACGTATCATTGTTCTCTGTTTTTAGCGGTCAAGTTGCAGGATGGCAGCTACTTGTTCAATGGAAATTACAGCATCAGCTTATCTGGTAAATATCAAGCAGCTGGAACTACTTTCGTCTATCTTCGTCAGAGTTCGCAGAATTTGGAAAGTTTCTCCGCTATTGGCCCGCTAGAGGAACCCATTGATGTTATGGTAAATAAATTGTTGCAACGGAAATATATTTACTAATATATAGAATGTAATACTCGATCGATAAATACTAACATTCAACGTGAAATGAAAAGATAAAAATTCTATCTACTTTCGAAACAGGTTTTGTACCAAGAGCCGAATCCCGGGATTGTATATCGATATATCATCCCCGGAAGCGCAAGCGCCTCTCCGAATACTTATCTCGGGCACAAATCGAGTACGGAACTTTCTTTAAAATGCAACAAAATTATTAACAAATAAATTATTATATGACGAAATTCTACATTCCAGTTTCCAACAAAGCCGCTGAGCCCATTTTACCGACGATACCTCACAGGAAGTAAGAACTCTTACTCAATTAACATTTCAATACGATTTTTCAACGCGACACTTCATTAACTATTAAAGAGTATTCATTATTCTTTAGAATAGACGTTGGTTCTAATAACGAAGGAACGCAGGCGTATCTTCCAAGGAGATACAAAAAGAGGAAATTCTTTTGGAAAGCCAGTGGTTACACCGAGTGTAGCAGAACTTGTGGCGGAGGTGGGAAGATCATATGAATTAATAATAATTTACATGTACAACTATATGATCGAAAACTAATGAAAAATATCTCTCGATCTCGTTGTTTGTGAAAAAAGGTGTTCAGATCCTGAGATATGTGTGTACGAGAGAGCACACGCAGACACCAGTGCCTGAGAAAAGGTGTCACGCGTTGGAAAAGCCACGGGAAACGCAAGTGAGATGCAACACTACACCTTGTCCTCCCAAGTGAGTGAGTCCTGGCTTTTTAATAACATTTAATAAATCAATTTTATGTTACACACGAAATTTAAAGAGAAACCAAGCTTCGAGATGCAAGATCCAATGCACATGAGCAAATAATTATGAAAATGCACGATTTTGTAAATAACGATTAGGAGAGATTCCTCGTAAATTGTCAATGTTAATAAAATCTCTGACAAGTGCTAGAACCATTGTCAACTTTTACTCGAATGTTTCGTGAAAATGTCGATGTTTAAAGATGGAGAGCCGGCCCGTGGGGCGATTGTTCGGTAAGTTGCGGCAGTGGTGCACGCTTCAGAGACGTAGAATGCGTGCAAGAAATAACGCCGTCGCTGGTAATGAGGATAGCTGATGGTGCTTGCACGGAGCCGAATATTCTTTCTACCACCGAGGCTTGCGAAATGCCACGTTGCGAATTCGACGTGAAAGCAACGACGACGACGACGTTACCGCCTCCGCAATGGAACGTGGGCACATGGTCTTCGGTACGTTTCACTTACAATCTTTTGGAAAACGATCGTCCGATTGAAAGCTAAATCAATTTCAAAGGCGGTCAAGCGAAGAAAGTAAACGTGCATCATTATACACGAATGAAAAGGAGCAGATGTTTAGACACGCGGCTTCAGATACGATGCATTTAATTTCTTCTTCTTTCAAAGTGCTCCACAACTTGTGGTCCAGGTAAAAAAACGCGAACCGCCACTTGCGTCACACATGGACCCCCGTGTGATCTCGAAGCGAAGCCTGTTACTCAAGAAGCTTGTGATTTGGGATCCTGTGCTGCTAAATCAACGCAAACAAACGCCATTTCAACGAGACTACAAAGTCCACAGTGGCTGTACACTGACTGGTCTGAAGGGGTAGGAACTATTTATATACTTTCATTTTATTCGTAAAAGATAATCGATAAAGGGATTAATATTTTGGAGACTAGTAGTTCTCTCTGAAAGTGTTAGAAGTTGTTTAATACAGATTACAAAGTACTTAAAATTTTAGTTTATACTGTAAAATTCATATTTCTCTATTTTTATTAGAGTTTGACAGGCTGGAGTAAATTGGGTGCTTGAATTTCGTTCCGTGCAAGCACTAGAATTCGTTCATAAATGGGAATAAAAAAATTTATATGTAAAATATTTGAAAAATACTTGGAGATGCAAATACTATACTGTATTAATTTTATCAACAATATTAATCTCATCATAATGTACATCAATACATTAAAGTTTTCAAAATTTTGCTTTCCTTGTTCATCTCTCTAAGGGAAGAAGACTTTTTAAATACTTTTTTTTTACTAATTTGTACAGTGCACGGCCGAATGTGGAGTCGGCATGCAAACAAGGAGAGTCTTCTGCGAGAAAGGTCCGGAGGAAGGATTTTGCGACCAATCGGCAAGACCAGAAACTTCAAGAACCTGTTCCAGCAACAGAACCTGCAGTGGACAATGGTTTACGGGACCGTGGACCGCGGTAGGTTCGAATAACATAAAACAAGGAAATAATCTAATGCAATTAAGTAGGCTAGTCAAGTTGTAAAGATCTCTGTCTGTTAGAGAAGTTAACCTATTCGAATTCCCCTCGTCGGAAATTCCGAAATTCGACACTGCAGATGCTAATTTAAAATTCCAATTCACGAACGAAAATTTAAATGTTGCACGATAATCTTATACGGTATCGTATAAATATTTCTGTTTTATCAGTGTTCCACGGAATGCGATTCAGGAGAACAAGTGAGAGAAGTGGTATGCATAACGATACTTCGTGGTTCTCTCCGGGTTGTACTGGATATGAATTGTCCTGCAAACAAGCCGGAAACGAGAAGATCTTGCAGTGGTGCACCTTGCGGATCGTCGTGGTTTATATCAGACTGGACAGAAGTAATTTCAATTAATATATAATAAAGAAGAGAAACATTCTTTGCTAAAAATATATTTTTACATTTTTTTAAGAAAAATATTCTAAACTGTCATTTTTAATTTTCGTGCGCTTCTTTTTGAAAGTCTTGGGTTATTTTCTGTTTTCAATGCTCAGTAGTTTATAGCAAATAAAAGAATTTTCAAACTGCATGTTAAGGGATAGTGATCTAAAGAAAAGACGTGCCTATATGAAACATAAATGTAAGTTTATTTTCTACGTATTTTAGTGTTCCCGGTCCTGCGGAAAAGGCATTCAGAAGAGAGAAGTAAGGTGTTTGAACAGAGAAGGCCAGTCACCGGAGCACCACGAGTTGCATTGCAGGGACAAGGATCGTCCCATATCTCGGCGAACCTGCAACGATTATCCTTGCAAGGACGATATGCACAGATCTGAAAATCACCATACAGTCCTGCAAGTTCAGAACGATCCGGAGATTTCGAATGGTATCTCACGTTTTATCACAATGTTCTTTTCAAGAAGACGGCCTTCTACGGCCATTATGCTTCAATGCCTCTTTTCGTTTTATTTTCAGTTCTCGAGGAAAACCCACTCTGCAAGGACAGTACAACAAATTGCAATCTAGTGGCGCAAGCTCGGCTCTGCGCGTACCAGTTTTATCAGCAGCTGTGTTGCCAGTCGTGTTCCAGAGCGAAGCAAGAAGTCGAATGAAACATTTTCACCAACATTCGCCAAATGTGTCGCTGACGGAAATTCAACGTTTCGATGAACGATTTAAAGTCAGAAATCGGATCGATGTTATACTGTGTCGCTGTAGACTTACTCACCCCTGCACTGCCTGATGGAATATCGAGTTCTGTCGTATAGAAATGATACCTGACACTCGAAACGAAACGCACATGAATCGTTGTTCTAGAGATTTATAAGATTCGTCGACGTACTAAGCTTTTGTAATGAATAATAAATTATATAACATTGTCAATAACGTTCTCTAATATTTAAGCGGTGGATTATTTATCGAAACACGCGTAGCTTTAGGTTCAATTTTATAGAAACGACGGTATTAACGAGTATATATTATTATTTATAATTAATCTATCTCTTTGTGAAAATCGTCCGATAGTTGTAGAAGTTATTCGAGCTTTCTGTTTAGTACCTTGGACGTAAAATTGAATTTCGCGAATTAAGATGATCGGCGAGAAATTATAGACTGATCGCGTGAATTGTAACAACGCAACATTTAATTGGCATTTAATTTGTATTATTTTTCATGAGCCTTATACCTGCCATAATAAAGTTCAATGCTTTCCACATTTTCCTTTTTATTTTTTTCTTTTTCATTTCAATCGGTCATTTCCCGATAGTTTTAATATTTCCAATACTTACAGATCTTTCCCTCTGCAAGAGCAAGAATCTCACGACATAGGAAGACAGTCATATTCAACGAAAAATTATTATCAAATTATTATTAAACAAACCACATCGACGAAAAGACCAACGTAATACTATTTACATTATGATTAAACTATTCGCTACGCCTGTTACACTCTGACGATATAATAAATTATATATACACGCTTATCATTTGGAATCGCGACGGCAGTGATTAACGAGAAAAACTAATAAACCTTGTGACACAAGTGTGTTCATCGTCCTCTAAATGTCATCTCCCACCAGAAAGTTCTGTTCGATCCATTAAGATCTCTAAACTGAGCATACCCATAACAGCAAGTTAATTAAAAACAGCAGCTGGACACGAGAATAAATAAGTTAATTTTAAATAATCCGAAGCTTAATGGATCGAAAGAACCTAAATTGACGATCGTGGAACGAAGAGGATCATACAGAGGATGCCCAAATACTGTAAAATAAACTACCTAAGAGCAAGGATTCAGTTCCATTGTGGCGAGACTTTCTACGTCTATTCTGAGCTTTCTGCGCTTTCTTGAGCAGCTGTTGTACTGTTGTCGTGATTTTTGTACGCCGAGAAGAACGCCAGAGCTTTCATCAGCTGATAGCTCTTGCTAATTGGAATATTGCTGTCGTACAAACTTTTCGATGCCTTGCAGTCCACGTAGAACCACCAGTTGCACTTGAGAATCGTCTGGTCGAACAACGTCGATTCGGGACAGAGGAAACTCTTCATGATCAGGCCGTCGTCTGTCAGTGCGCAGACGTGAAATACCTAGAGTCGTTCGCCGAGGGACACGATATTAATAGAAATTAATCCTCAAGGAGAAAAGAAAGGAAAAAATTATAATAATGAAATTAATGTACAAATTATTTGGTGCACACGGGTAATAATGATATTTTACCATGCACCCAAGATCTTCGTCAGCGTAGAGCCCTGGAAAATGTTTCTGGTCGCCGCAGTAGAAGCTTGTATCTGGGAGATCGACTCGACTGGCGAAGTTGTCGTCGAAATTCTTGTCGTAGCCCATCGGATAATATTCACGAGGTGCGTTCATCACTTTGGTGACCCCGGAATTATATTTACTAGGAAGATCGATAATTGTATGAATATTATTTCAAGCCTATGTCGATTAAAAACTTGAAATTTTATCGAGTTTCGAGATACAATAGGAAGCCTAATGAGATATGTAATAAAAAACAGAAGCAATTTTAATCTTACTTTTTATGCGGAGACACGGTTGTGGTCGTCGTGGTACTCGTGCTGGTTGGTCCTTGCTGCTTCCGTAAAAGTTGCTGCTGCCTGAGAAGAATGGCGGCTTCCAGAGCTTCCAGAGTGATGTTGCTGGCCTCTGCCAGAGCTTTCAACGACGTCTCCATTCCTTGAATAGGCGCCAAGGACGGCAACGACGATGGCGCTGATTGCCGTCTGTCAGTGTGCTGTTGCTGAGACTGTGACTGAGACTCAGCCGACTGTAGCGAAAGCAAAGTCATCTCGTTCACCGACGAAGCAGCCTCGTCTCCGGGCAATGGAAGCTAAAAATGAAATTCGATGAAACACAGAATGAAATTATTTGGTAATATCGTTTGGAGAACCAGAACGATTTTGTCTACCTGATTGAAGTCGTCTTTCGACACTTCGTTGTCAGAATCCTCAAAAATAGAAGGGCTATTGCTAATTCGATCGGTTAACTGCGCGGACGATTGTGGCATCGAGATGAAGGGTGGCAGACCGTCGCTCGAAGGCGTTGCTTTTGAGGACGATTCCACGATGCTGTCAGCTGGTGGAATCGCAGCAACAATGTTCGGTAATTTTCCTGGCATTGCCGCGGCAACTGCGAGCAACTGCGGTGTCTGTGGGAGAGATATTTACAATGTCACTGGATTGACAAATTCATTGAAAAAAATGTCAATAACTATTTCAACGATTGGAATATATATTCCAATATTTTGTGCCATACATTAATGTGTAATAATTTGTGATTGATACTACAGGTGTCTTATTAGTTCATTTAATTTATCAAAGAGAATTCAATTTATATATTTTAAAATTAAATACATATTCATAGAATTCTTATGCAAAGACGCAACCTCCTTGCAGCTGCAACAAATATGTGCTTCTAAATATAATAAGAATAAAACTATACAGTGAAATAGGAATTAAATTATTGGATATTACCTGATCTCTTTTAACTTGCATCGGCACCATCTGTTGATGCCTTTTCTGTTGCTGCGCCACCATCTGTTGTTGCGCCATCATTTGTTGCTGTTTCTGGAGTTTCTGCAGCTGTTGCTGCCTCATAGCCTCCTGTTGTTGTAACCTCTGTTGCTTCAACACTTGCAACGCGAAAGCTTCCTGCTGGAGTTTCAGTTGTTGCTTCTGCTTCGCTTCCTGTTGCATTAGCTGCTGCTGCCTTAGTAAATCTTGCTGCGTTGCTGATAACGAAGGAGCTGGCACGGTTCGTAGAGCTGTGGAATTCTGTTGTACAACCAGCTTTTGACGCTCCGGTTGCTGAGCTATTGGCCGTGTTGCCCCAGCTGGCAAAGGTTTGAACGGAGGCACCACTTGTCGAGTATTCTGCGCGTGTTGCCTGACTTCATCTCGATTGGTAGCCTGATGATAATTATCGAGTGATTAGTTAGTGATTAGAAAGAAGGAAAAACTATATGTCATTTGCAATTTAATTATTCGAAGTCCGTGTAAAAGGGATATCAAACCTTTCTCATTTTCAGAATTACACAAATGAATCTCTTTATACGCACGTCTGTAATTGAAAATTTCAGAAACTTCTATCTTACATTATTTCGCAAAATCCGCAATGCTACGGAATTAAATTTACTAAAATTTAAATTCATTAAATTTATTATTGTTTAGTGTTAGTGATTAGAAAGAAGGAAAAACTACATGTCATTTGCAATTTAATTATACATTTCCAAGTCCGTGTAAAAGGGATATCAAATCTCATTTTCAAAATTACAAAAATGAATCTTATACGCGTCTGTAATTGAAAATTTTAGAAACTTCTATCTTACATTATTTCGCAAAATCCGCAATGCTACGGAATTAAATTTACTAAAATTTAAATTCATTAAATTTATTATGTTGCAAGGAGAAATAGACGATGCGTTTGTAGAGTGTCATTGATTTCGCAATTTAAGTAGAAATATTACTGAGAATCGAAAATATATTAATTTATAGTTGCACTCCGATTAATTTGTAACATGTTAGCGTTGAAGCATAAAAAACGTTCTGCAGCCTTGTTCTAGTTCGGCCATCTTTTTCCTTCAGATTCCAGGGGAAGTCAATGTGCGACACTTCATATTCCAGTGAGAACGCGAACCTTGCACTAGGCCATGTTATTGTTGTACGTAGAAAGCTATACGTGAGGCGTCTTATCGACATTCATGCACTAATTACGACAAGGTCGATCAGCACTGTTAGAATAGCAAGAAACACACCCATTTGATATTTTGCGAATTCCACAGGTACAAGTAAAAAAAAGAAAGTGAAATATGAATTTTTCACATTTCCGAGAAACAAAAATTTCAGTAATAATCAACTGATTGATTATTATACTGCACTATTAGTCCAATTTTAACATTAACAAATAAAAAGAATCTTGATAAACAATAAAGATATTTCTACAACATTCAAAATAATGGATGACAATGATGAAACATTTGACTGAAAAAATGAAAAAGGTCTTCAGAATTTTTTTCCCACGTTGAAGAAATCTGAAATCTTTATATTTCACTTAACCATTCGAATAATGAAGCTATTCACTTTCAAATAAAAATCTGATAAAAATCTACTAAATATAGTTCATGATTGCACAAGAGGAAAGGTAAATTTAATTGGAATGCGTGCAATTAATGCGGCAGAAAAAGCACAGAAGAATATTGTTGCAATGTTTTCAACTTCGGTACTTTTTTCTGTTCATCTCAGACTTTCCTTGAACTAGTTTAAATCTAAGATCGTACTTGCATAACTGTATGTAATAAAAAAAAAAAAATCAATTCAGTACTAAGTAATCGCATTAATTAGGATATTATTTATCGACTACTAATTTACATAAATGAGTAACATTTTTAAAATGCTTACCGAATTGATATAGGACGATGAACCGATTCTGTTAGTCTGCACGCTTCTTCTTTTCGCAGCCTCCAAGTTGGATAAGGACTGAGAAAATCCTAGTTCGTCCCCCACGGAAAATCCTGAAGTTAATCATCAATATTAATCACTATTCTACAGCTGGCTAAATTCTTCAGTAATTAAATCCTTGTATCATTTGTTGAGAGTCTACAAAATTCACTTAATTTTTATTTTGGTATTTAATTCGAATTTTTTCATTCAATTTTAATTTTGAATCCTCATCTAACAATAAAACTGATTGTATTTTCAGAAACAAATAAATCATTGCTTTTAATAAATTTATTTTATCAAATAAATTATTACTTTAAAATATTCTTCAGAAATTTCCAATTACATAAAATTCATGGCGAAGATGCTCTAAAGCATGGGACGTTGTATAGTCTTCAGTAGATTCAATAATACTCAGAATGAACAAACTGTAGAAAGTTAAGTAATCACGTGTTATACAAGAACAGGCATCGTTCCTTTGCTTTTGTTTTACAAATGCGCCGTGTGCTTTTACAATTCCTTTGATCCTTCAGTCGGTTCTAATGCAAATTATGCTTCCATTACATGTATCATCCTTTACAACAGGTCGCCAACATCTGACTCGGGCGATGAATAATGCATCGTATATTAGAATTCTTTTTTCCACGAACGATCAGTGTATATGTATTCGTACACATCAAAAAAGTATTAGAAAAGTAGGTCAAAAGGATTTTTTCTTGCTTGGAGAGTCACCAATCATTTCACGCGTGTTCCATGCGATTGATTATAGTCATTGTTTCAACGGAGGAAATAAGTTTTCTTCAAGCGAGATAAGATAAGTTCAAATTTTGCAAAAATTTTCTAAGCAAATAACGTTAATACGTGGACAAAATCTGACAATTTTAGCGCAATTTGATTATGTTTGTGAAATAAAAACTTCTAAAATAATTGTAAATGTTGTAGAAATAAATAACGAAACTTGAAGATTTTTGTACCAAAATAGAATTAAATAGAATTATATAAATTCAATCAAATAAATTAAGATATAAATCAATATAGATATAAGAGAATATATAACTAAAATATAAATAAATATATCAAAAATAGAATTATATAAATTCAATCAAATAAATTGAATCGAAGTTTGAAGAAGAAAGGAAGAAATTAGAGATCAAAGAAGAGTCCAGCAGTTCGTGAAAATAAACACCCGGGGCTTAATGGGAATGCTTTACCGCATTCTGAAATGAGGTTTACATTTATGGATGCAACGAAAGAAGAAAAGAATGCCGCGAACTTCGTAAAAATCATTTACATCTATTCTCTGTCGCGGAGAATGGGTCGCTTGCATAATGAACATCGCATAAATCATTTGACTTTTTTTTTTTCTTTTCTTTTTCAACAACTTGTTGCTATTTCTATGTTTCGTAGAATCAGGTCGCCAAACGAATAGCAATGGAAAGTATGTTGTTAACAAATCGTTTAAGAAAGTGTAATAATAACCAACTACGTTGATCAGAAAAGTGCATGCAATTAATACAAGTGACATCCATCAGAAACGTGTTGCTGGCTGAAAAAAAAAATCGTTAAACTATAATTTTTACCATTTCAAGCGTTCGTTCTATGATAAAAATGAAGCAACAGAGAAAGATAAAGCGATAAAGCAGTGACACTTTCTCTTTTGTACATGCTATTCCAGTAATATTCAGAGACATAATATTGTAGTATGCAAGGGAGTGTGCTAAACGCAAAGTGTTCCTAACTTTTTCAGAGAAGAGGAAACAAGAAACGAGTGTTACATAAAAATATTGTAAATGCCTTTTCTTCTAAAGTTATGAGAAAATATTGAACAGATTGAAACGTCGATCATATTGGAATAGTTAACTGCGAGAAATAAATATTGTAACATTACAGGTTTATTAATAGTGATTTAAATTCTCGTTTCAATCTACGTTCAGTATTTGCTTAAAGTAATACTTTCGCAGTTCGTTCGTTCAGAATAATTCTAGATAGACTGTACAGTATTATGCGTTGAAATTATGGTTAGTAATTGTACAACGTATTTACAATATATATTTATAAGCTGATTAATTACAAAAGAACAATTGAACGTTGCTCGAAGAAAGTGATCGTGTACATCGAGTTCTTGTTACTTGGATTTGGTTTTCACAAAGCAATTCTTCCGCGAGAAGTGTTTCTTCGACCGCATGTTTCCACTCACCCAGGCCGACGTAACCTTTGACACCTCCGAGATTTCTTACTCGAAAAAGTCCGGACTTGCGGAAGGCACAGTTAAGCACGAAACCAAAGTCCGATTGAAACACGCATGTCCCTAGTATCTCTCGCCACGTGCATCCTGCAACCAAACCGGAAGAGAAGAGAACACTTATGGATCCCTGTGCCGATCCAATCGATCAGCCTCTGATCCCATTGTAATTCATTCCGATCAAATTTTTGTCTGTCTGTGCTTGATAAAAATAAAAATCAAACTGAACCTCGCAAATGAACAATTTCCACTCATGTTAATTTTTCATCGTTGGTTGCTTTAGAAATATTTTGTAGTTATATTATTTATATTATGATTGTTCTTTTTTTTTTTATTAAAATTTCAAACGAATAATTTTGATAGAAAAAGTGATCGTTCGCTTTTAGAATTGAGATATGGATGCCCTCAGAGAAAGTCAAACTCTTTAAACTCTTCTTTTGCATAGACAAAAGTCCAGTTGATGTCGAAACTTCATTACGATAAAAAGTCATTTTTTTCAGAGCTGTGGATCGAAACAGGATTTCCATAAACGCTGACTCGGGGGCCATCGTTCCATAATTCCTCACTCTGTGCTATTGATCCTTATGAATTGATCCCGTGAACGTTCGAGTGCTGTAAATGATCATCTGATCGAGCGTGATGAAAGTATGATGGACTGATCCCATCAGTACAATGACCCTGATCGCAATTGAAAACGAATGAAATTCACACGATCATTTTGGATTACAATCAGTTCCATCACACGACATTCGATTTTCGTTGAACAATATTTTGAGTTCTGTATTTTTATAAAATGAAAATGATCCAAGAATTGGATTAAAACACTGTCTTCGATAGAACAGATGATTGAATGATTAAAATTTCGCCTTATAATTTCGTGAAGGCAATTTCAAGTAGAATCAATGATTAAGTATTACAAATTCTAGTCGCTGTGTATTACAGTTGCATCAGTTCATCATCAAGTATTCCAGTTTCTCCGACAAGATGACACAATCCTTGAGAATAATGACTTTCCCACAGTGAAAAAACAAGATCTTCCTATATTTGCGGCTTCTAAGTATGTTAGGAAAATCGCACGTCTATGAAAGTTCAAACACGAACCATTGTACATTTCGAAACGTGTAGTCCTGTATAATTAAAAAATTAACATTCCTTTATTTTCTGCAAATATTATTTCCTTGGCTTTAAAGAAAGTTCCTTAGTTAAAGGAATTTCTTGGAGAATTTTAAAATTTCATTTGAAAAATTAAATTAATATTAGTACTACTGAAGAACTAAAGTCAAAACATTGTATCAGAGAAATTAGAGCGTAAAGAACGCAATACTTTTATTTATATATTTCACAAAAAATCATTCAAATCTGTAAAAACGTAAAAAATTGTAAATTGTTCATTTTGACCAATTTGAAAGTTCTAGTGTTTAATACGGGGAAATTAATCGTTGTTGGTAGAAACAGTAAATTTTTCGGAATTTTACCGAAGATTTACTTTTAGTTTAACTCGTTGTTAAATTAAAAAATTAATTCTTTATTAATTCTCAACAACGATAAATCTCTCATTTGACGAGTGAAAGCAACGGAGAAGGATTAATCGCTATTAGCAGAATTAATAAGTTTTTTTGAAACATTCGAAGATTATATTACAACTTTCCAAAGAATGTTTCCCAAAGTTTGTGAAAGGTACTTCCGGAACTCATGTTGAAAACCTGCCGGATCTTAGGCGTGCCATTGGGCCATAGCCTACTGACCCACTTGAAATGTCGAGTCAACTTTTCGACCATTCGAGCGACCAGGTCAGTTCCTCATACTTCAAAATCAATTCCATGTGCCAGGAACTCGGGCGTTATGTTTTCGAAATGAAACGAGAACAGAAATTTCGACAGTTGCATAGAATGATTTAACTGTTCAACAATAAATCCACTTGATAATTTAGCATCCTCGTTACTTTTGTTTTACTTTATTCGTCTACTTTGACGACCTCTCTCCACCGTCAGAAATTTTTTGTTATCTTCTACTGTTATTTCATCGACTGCGTGAAGTTACACAATGACAAATTGTTCAGTTGAAATAGTCGATTGAAATGGTCAATATTGGTAAAAGTAAAAGGTTGCTTTGTCAGGAATTAATTATGATTTATGAATATTAAAATTCGGCATCTGGAACCTGCAGTTTCAACATCTGAATTGTGAAACTGCAACACCAAACTAGATACAAATGTTTATGTTCTTAATATTTGTAAGTTTTACCAACACATTTGTTCTCTCTCTATATCCTTCACCTATATATTTTTTTACGCATATGTCATGTTCCTAGTTGATAGAAACTTGTCGCGTTTAATATTCTACGTTCTATACAAATGTTTCATAATAACCGGTAAGAGAATTTCGTATAGTTTGAAAAACTGACGAAATTCATTGAATATATATTCAAAGAAATGCAAATGATAATTCGTTGCAGAATTGTTATATGACGGAAAGTATTCTCTGTAAAATATATGTTATATAGAAACATATAGAAATTTCAACCGAGAAAGATCAAAGTACAACACTTTACGTTCAACGGTAGAATAATTTCTACGTGTATTATTTCAAATTGATGTAATATCCAAACGGAAGAAATTGATTAAAATCAAATTAAATGAAGCATATTAACTGTGCAGAAATATTGTCGTCTCGTGAAAATCGAGAAAGAAGAGATAATTATGCACTAGGAATTTTGTTACCATGTCACTCGTGTCTTATTTCTGCCTGGTGAATTAGACGTATCCCGATTTCAAAATCTCATCTGTAATGACGGATTGCGCGCACGTCAATCAATTTACTAAAACGTCAAGTAGAAAACAAACGAGAAAATTTGCCAGAGGTAATCTCCTTCATTAGACAAATAAATAATTTTATCGCGTCAATCTATCATTATAACGATTGTACACTTCATTTATTCACGAAACTTGTTTCGAATTACACAAATCTGTTTAAATCTACTTCGTGAATCTTTGTAATTAATTCCGTGGAAAGTTCTTCATTGAAATTTGGTTCTTGTTCGTTTGAAAGCATCTTTCGTTCTTCAAGAAACGATTTCTGGAAAACCTGGGTCAGTTCCAGATTCTAATCGTTGTCGTGAAGAACGAGGACGATGACTGTGTCGGTAAAAATCTCAAGGATACTTTCACTGTTCGTGATCGACCCTCGCGATATAATTGTACGTAGAAAAGCGTTTTCGTATGAATGGAAGGTAGGAATGCACTTTTCTTCGTCTAGCAACGCTTCCTGATCAACATAAGAAGAAGAAACATGACGATGTTTGTTGAAAGACCCGCGCAACACTCTCCCACGCGCGTGGCCTTTACCTTTACCTTGAGGAGCGGTGCTCCTTCCGAGTCGCTTCTTCTCGTTTCACGGTTCACCAATCGTCTCCAATTTACTTTCGTTACGAAATCCCGACAACATTCGCGTATCCACGTGAAACGAAATCGTGAAATCTTGAGATGGAAAGTCGCGCGAGCACCTTCTTTCGTTCCTTCTTTTGCTTTTTCAGATTCAATGCCTTTTAAATTAACCGCGAATTTCGAAAGTGAGAATCGCTGTTTCTCAATTTTCGGTCGAAATTGACTTTGAATGGCGATAATAATGTAAAAATGGACGAAGATTGTTTCAGTCGAAGTGCTAGAATGGAATCGTGTGCGGTCAGAGCCACGTAGAAAGTGACCACAAGCAAAATGTTCACATAGACCCGTTGCTGACCCGATTCCCCAAATAAAATAGCTGTCGAAAACTAAGGTGGAAACATTATTGAATTCAGATGACACATCATGCCACAGAATCCGTGCTCGAAATCGTTTCGAAAGTTGTATCTTTAAATGGTTTCATTTGGTCAAGTGATGGTGATTAAAATAAATAACGACGTAAATAACAGTAAAATAAGAAGATGGAAATCTTTTAATGAGAGAAATGTAAATTTTACGCGAAACACATAGTGAGAGAGAGAGTTATAAATATTAAAATAATAATTTCTTTTAATTCTTTGTAAATTAACATATTTATTTTTCTCTCCGAAATTGAAATTTCTTATTTCCACTAGAAATCTTCGATTTTGGTACCTAGCACATTGTCATCTAGTATTT
>CAJDYZ010010912.1:0-13117 GCA_903986555.1 Heterotrigona itama | reverse complement strand
TTTTTTTTTTTCTGTTCAGTGATTCCGTTCTCGTCGGGCATTTCAGTGCGTTGTTGCTCCATTTGCTCGCGTTTGATGCACCATTCGCTCGGACGGCAGTGGTTTCTCGAGGGACGATCGTTACTTGTCACCGTGAATGCAAATCTGACTGTGAAAGGAATGTGTTTTTTACATTTCGAGCGTTAGAATGTACAATACGCTCTTGCTCGAAAGCTTCAAGGTCATTTTTTATCTTATCAATATTCGACCGATTATATTATGATGGCTAATTGAATTTTTAAATTGCACATTCGTTTTAAAATTTAAAAATCGTTGCGTGTCAACGCCTCAAAGATTGTTTATTTCTTCCTTCCAATCTTTGGGGCAAACGTAATGCTCGTTTCGTGTGATTTTTAAGTGGAGGTGTACGTAGACCCACATAAGGAAAATATTAATAAGTAAAAAAATGGAATTTAAACTTTAAAGAGATTCTTCCACCTTTATGCATGAGAATCCATAGTTGGTCGATAATTACAAATAAATGACTCATTTGTAATTATTACTATGACGTTGATTTAAGGATTAATAATTATAATGAGTTAATTCAATTCGAGAAGTTTCTACATTTTCGCAATTCTGATTGCTACAATTTATAGGCGAGATCATTTTTAACGGCTAATTATATGTTGTTTCGTAACGTATTTACATAATTATGTACAGTTTCGAGATATATGATTTTTACGGTATATAATTAACTATCAGTTCACTTTTTTATTGCATAAAATGCGAGACGTGACGAAAGAAAGAATTTTAATCTTCCGAAGGGAGATTTTAATCTCAAATGAGTATTGAACAGAATGATACGTTAGATTGTAAGAAAATGTTCGAATATCTTTCAATTTCATTCGGTAACGCTGTAGTAACGTAAAACACGCATTGGTCACGCTTAAGTCATCGGGAAGAAAACCGTAAAATGAATGAAGATTACTTCTCTCGAGCCACGAGGAATCATGGCAGGAAGATAGCGCGATCGAGAACGCAACGCTTTCCACGCTTTTCCGCATAGAATCGTTATTTACAGAGATCGCTGGACTACGAAACTCTTAGAAACGAAAGAAGAGAATACAGCGTTCACTCTGTACGGGGCAAGCGACCAATTAGTACTTTTTTTGCAAATGAAAGACGATTATTTGAAGATCGAGCGAGAAAGTCCAGTAATAGTGATAAGATCGAGTGATAGAGCGAAGTTCAAGTAGCGAAAATTGAATGAACAAGTGCAGTCAGTGAAGATAGATCGAGGCTCGATAGCACAGAGCATAAAAAATGCTTTGATACAAAGCGTGAATGATGGAAAAATGCCCAGAAACCTGCGAGTCACCCAGGAAAAGTATTCTAACGTACATTGAAAACCAGTTTCCAATTACAGTTACATTGAATCGAAAAACCAATATCTCTGAATTGTAAAGTAATCCCTGAAATAAATGAAATTCATCTTTCCAGAATAAAGCGTTTCTGATATTGGAAACTAGTTGTTGAATATTTGGATATAATTTTTGTCTAAGCCTCAGTATAGGATTCTGTTTGTGATAAGAAATTGTACAAGGTATGATACATTTTATACGACAAGTATTTCCAGAACGAGACTTGTGGCTAACGCTTGAATATTCCAGTGACACGAAGCAAATATAATTTTCCAAATAGAAGACAGGCACATATTTGCACATGAACATCTAAGTGGACTAGCTGTACTTTTAGAAACGCAGCTTCTACTTTAAATGTGCATATCTAAACACGATCCTTTACTTTGTGATCCTTTCGCGAAAGGATCCAATGCGCCAGAAATCTTGTTCGACCACCGGATACACGATTTTTTTTCTTTTTTTTTTTGCGAGTTTACGTGATAATGTTACATCTCTACTTTCACCTTTCTTTTAAGAACTGTAATGTTTCTCGCTCCATATAGACTGTTACGAAATATTGTGTTAGATCGTAAACACCATCGAAAAAAAAAAGTTGGTCTCGTTAGAATTTTATTATACTCCACTATTAATTAACAAGCTATTTATTTTAACAATTAGTCTCTACATTGAATGCAATCTTACATGTTAATATATTGACGTTAATCACAATTTTATATAGTAACATTGAAGAAAAATAAACTTTGTGTAACATAAAAATATTACGATAGATAAATAATTATCGTTTTACTTCGGACATTTGCACGTCTTTTAATTTCCCGCAAATGCATAGTGTTAGTCTAACGACCAACGAATCACAGACTCACGAAAGAAAATGCACATGTAAATCATAGAAGTTACGTTTCAACAAGAGACAAATGATACAATAAATACGCACCGACTACTACGAAGAGGAACAAGGTCGTGGCGATCTTCATGCTCGTCGATCCAGTTTAACTATCGCGGAGGAAATTTACAAAAATCGACGACGACGATCGTCTCGAACGAAGCTTCCGCGAGAACGTTCCCTATTTCTCCAGACGATTGCCTCGCGAATGAAACGTTTCGAAGATTACTCTCTGGTTGCGCGATGACCGATGTATAGACAACGTCCTCACGAGCCGCTCCGGTGAACGTGATACTTCTCGTGATAGAGAGATAAAAAGGTACGACAGGTTACTCGTTCCCGCGGACACTAATACTGCATGGAATATGTTCCTCGAAGGCGAGCACGCGGGGCACTCTCGAACCCCATCTGGTTTCCAGGGACGGCTAAAACTTGGCTCCACTTTCAAGATCTCCCCCTCTCTTTCTCCTCGAGCGTGGAAAACGTTATATAGTTAATATACAGATTAGCTGGATTAAAAGAGCTTGGTGAATATTTTATGAATTATCAGATCTAACAGCATTCATTAAAATCCTTCCAATCAAGATCGACTGAAGTTCTACCAGTCTTTGCTGAATAAACTAGCGATCGAATTTTTCGAAAAAAAGTTACGGGAAAAAGAAAAAAAAAAAAGCAATGAAGTTTCAATTTAAATTTATGATGATTGATTGATTATTTCTTCGTTATTTCTTGAGGCAAGCTAGCAGTTATATTGGACGCCTTGAACAATTTCTTGAGAATGTGACACGGGCCTGTCGAACCCCACCAGGCATCAACGAGAACCGTCTGTTCACGGTACAGGTCCGATACGTGCACGTCCAAGCGGCCACGAGTAAAATCCCGTCCGAGTGGAAGTGTCGGTGACCCACTCGGACGAAACGATAACGGGATCGTCGCGCGTTCATTTAGAGCCCGAGCGAACTGATCGACCGGTAAAGAGGATCGACTGCTTCTTTTTTTCAAGCAGGTCTTGGTCTTCGAAAGATTCGAATAAACAACATTATTTAACACAGTTGAGATTTGAGATTGTTTCCTTCTCTCTTGTCTCTTCGGAAGTGATTGTATCAATCAGCTCGTAGAATATTGTTAATAACGTTAACGTGATATCGTAGTGTAATTATGATTTTACAAATGTTGTTTATACAAGAAGTAAAAGTAGAAGTAGAATTAGAATTTTATATAAGAATCAATCAGACGAATTTATATTATCTTCTCCAGATTTCATACTTATGCAAATGTGTCTGACGTTGTATGAAAATTTTATACTACGCGAATAGCATAGAATTCTGTAAAATAATTAGAAATATTTATTTTTAGAGAAATATTTATTTTTAGAGAACACTTTACAAAATTTTCTTTTATCTTTTTGAATTCATCGTTCAAAGTTGGACTAACCGTTTGCAAGTATCTGCGATTCTTGTCTACTAATCTAGTTCTCAGTGCGAATCAAGTGACGTAACAAGTGAATTCCGTTGAACCGATTTTATAGTGAAATCGTGCCTTTTACCGCGCGGACATGCGTTAGAAAACTTGGACGTGTTGCTCGTAACTTTTCCAAATTGCAGATTGTTTCGATATTGATATAGAAGCATGTTACACGTGTAACACGTGTAAGTTAAATCTACAGAAAAAATATTAAAATAAAATACAAAGAAAATATTAAAATGTTGATCACATGAATCTCAAAGTGTTGATTAAAATTTAATGATTACATATCTATATTTTAATTTCTAATTCTTTGTTCGGTACTTTGAATTCTTAATATAATTTTTTTTTTAGGTAATAATTAATTAAATGTACGAGATCGCGTACTTTTGTTAATAAACAATCGTTTAACTTTTTTCGCGGCAGAATTTACCAATTCAAAGTGATTGGAGATACACGCGCCATCTGTTCGATACATCGATACTCGAGAGCTTGCCGCGAAAAGTTTAATTCAAAAAAGTTGTGTAATTTTCTTTAGAAGTGTAGTGTTTTCCGAAATGATAGAATGAAAATATTAATTTATAATACGTAGAAAAATATTATAAAAAATACATCAGCAAAATAGTTATAAGGTTAAATTACATATTCCTAATTGTTTTATACGTAATAAATTCATTAAAAATCACTGTAGAAAAGTATCAACATTTAAAATAAACCCAAAAGATTTCAACCCTAGCTATCCTTATAAAAATAATTAGAAAATAATTTTAAATTCGATCAAAGTCTATCTATGATTCTTTTAAAATTATTATTTTATGTTATTATATTACAAAAGATATTAATAGAAACTCACGATATCTAATTAAAATTCCAAATTTATCAATTTGTGATCTAATTATATTCACGTTGGCTCTTTTCCCATGTCATGAATTTTTAATATTTCATCGTTCATTCTAATCAGCTTTAGGGAGAGATAGTTTAGATTACGATAAGAATACTTCTCATAAAAAATAATACGAAGTGTATATTCCATCTAAAAATCGATAATTCAAATTAATTGCATCAGATAATTAACCACAAAGGAGCTCTAAAAAAAAAACATTTAAAATATTTTGTATTTACTTCTGAAATAAACAGAATTCGTGTAAAATTGAACTCATATTAAATTTAAATTTGAAAATATATCTATATGTAAAATTAAATTCCAACAGTTAACGTAGAAAAATTTAATGTTTTTGTTAAATATTTAGACCTTTCAAAGTATATGAACATTAGTAAATTAAATGGACAAAAATAATCGATTACTTTTTCTCTTTGCAGAGGGAACACTTTTATCGCAAAGTGAAATTCCAACCTCTATTTGCCACAATATCGTTAGAACGTTATTTTTATTCCAGAGAAATGTAACGGATCTACCACGCACGTCCGAAAGTTCAAAGGTTACTTTTATCAATTTTCACGTTGATGCAGAAACTTCTTCTTCGGTGCAAAAAATGATGTCCCTCGAATGTCTGCTAACAAGCTTAACATTGATAAAGTTTCTCAAAATAAATACTCTGAATTTTCGCAAATTTTCATTCATCGTTTGTAGCTTCGCTTTGACAATGTTGTCAATATTTCAATCATTGTGTTTTATTTGTAACAAGTTAGTCAAATAGCCGAATGTCTCGCGCACCTCGACTACTTTAAAATTGAGCAGACCTGAGAAGAATTTCAGAAGCTGATGCAGCATTCGCGTCACGTTAGTTGGAAAAGCAGCATCGATCGTTATGCAAGAATGGCGCCGATCTTTATTTAAATTAATTTCCTCGTTAGTCTCGGTATTGCCCATTGTATGTTTATGCCGCTCCATCTAAAGATGAACCTTCGTTATGAACGTCGCATTCTCTTATCGTACGTACGAATGCGAATAATATACGCTTTGCATTCACCAAGAGATCATCTCTCTCGCGATCGATAGACTATAAAAATAACCACCGGCCAATTTCGAATGCTTCATCGATGTTGATGTCCATAGAATCGCCTGAACTATGGGAAACGATCGTCAATGCCTCGACAGGGGTCCATACGCACGCAATTGCTTCGTCAATTGATTTTATGAGTTCCGGTGATTCAGTGTTCTGGAAAAAAAGGAAAAAGGGTCAGAGACTTGCCTTGCATGGTAGATTAAATGAATCATTAAATTATCGTTGCTCTCTTTCTCGTGCCCTTTAATGTACATCGATAAATTATAATAATTTTTGGATTATAGATTTTTATGCTTTCATACGAGATATTAAATAAGTACGAAATTGTACATAATATAAGAAAATATATGAAATAATATTTTGCACATAAAGTAATTTTTTTTACCGAAGTTCAATTACATTTTCGAAAATGTAAATTTGTATAAAATGTTCAGGCTCTACTGTTTATCATCATTTCCAAATCTAATTCATTATAATTGTCCTTTTCCAAAAATTCTCAACATTATAAATTCTATGAAATAAATTCTTTCCTTTTTCTAATAATATCCACAAAGATATAAAATTTTCATGAAAATCCGCAGTCTAATAATAACGTTCAATTTTGTTTCAACGCATAGAAGATTCGTTTTTCAATATCTCTTCATCTTTCGCGAACATCTGGCTATTTACCACGAGCGGTTATTTACATCTGCTGGCAACTTATGTCCCGAAGAGTAACGAAACTGCGCTTCATGCAAGTCTAGAGCATAATTCATCACACGAAGTCCCGTCGTAAAATAATATTATTTTTGAAAACAACGAAAGATCGCGTCGAGCGAAATGGTTCCGACGAGATGAATAATTGCGAAATAAGTTGGATTTATGCAACTTTCGAACTCGGTGGAAATCAATCAGTTCATCACTCTCTCGGCGAGGTCTGCTTAATGATTTTCGCATGGTCGATTTAATCGGCGTAATTGCTTTGCATAACACTCGAAGAGCACACGATTCGCTGGTGGTCTTGGTCGACCAAGAAGGAGAAGGAAGAAGCTCGTCGTTAATGATTTTAACACTACCTCCTCTGTCCGACATTAATTAATCCCGTTTTGCTATATTAAGAAACCAAATGTGCCCCATCTGTGCTACATTAAGTGCTAAAAAATTCTTAAAAAAAAAAAAAAATCCTTTTCTCGGAGGTCGATGAAATCTTGTATAAAATTTAAGAAAAATAAAATACGATAAAACCTCGTATTAATGGATTCTTAACTTCTATTTTTTTTTTTTTTTTTTTTTTTGATCGAAGAGAAGAGAATGCATGATAAATTTGTAAAATATTCTGAAATGTTAATGAAAATTTTAAAATTGATTGCTGTACACCGCGTGTACACCGTTTCAATGTAGCTGAAATTTTATGTCCAGTAGGTACTCGATAGTAGATTGGATAAAAAAGACATCAATTATATTATTGGTCGTCTTGCGGGTACATAATGGTTCCATTCACCTCGAGATAATTCGACGAACTTTGCGGTGACTTCTGCGCGACGACACAATTGCATACGACCTGCTTTCTATTGGCGCTTTTCTTTTTCTTCTTTGGCATTTTCCTACATTCGAAGAACAATGTTACGCACACTAAACGCGCCGCGTGAATCGAAAGAGGAACGGGAATCATTTTCGTACAACTCAGCACATACAATAGAGGTCAGAACGTGTTGAAAAGGACCTTGCTAATTAAGAGAAAGGAATATTTATACGAAGGGAGAACAATACCGATGAGTCAATCAATTTATCAATTAAGACTGTTAAACAGACATTTGGAATGTCAAATAATTTACTTATCGTGTCAAGTCCAAGCTCCTTGGATTCAATCCAAATCTTGACTAATCCGTGCAAAGTTCATCGCCATTCTCGTGCAGGATTCACGGCGTCCACTCTGTCCTGCATCCTTGAGACGAGTCTGTGTACTTAGCACACGCATCGAGTATTTATCGCTTTCGTGCTTGAAATTATTTATCAATGCGAATGGCAAATGTGTCGCGTTGTATACGAAAAATATATGTACGATGCATTATTTATCGACTACCTGCATACCGGCGAAATTCTACTGCGTTCAACGTGTCGAGCGTACTTCTCGCACTTGAAAATCATTTTCGATCCTGTAAAAATGTCTGGCAAAACATTAGTATCAATTCTTAATTACAATAGATCTTTCTTGCACGAGTAGTTTACATTGTAAGGTGATATGATGAAAATAATATATCGAAAGTCTTGGAACTAAAAATATAATTAATTTAAAATGATCTTTGATTTTTAAACAATAACTTGTTAAATGTGATATGATGAGCAGTATCGGCGTCGAAACGTAATAGTAATCGATATTGATAATATTTAACATTGTGTTTCTTTTTATTTATTCATTTTTTTTTTTTTTTTTTTTATAGATTTTTAACTGCATGTTGGTCGGAGAAACTCACGGGAAATGTATCTATATTTTCTCGTCACGTTCTTCACGCTTGCTTCTACATTTAGAAATTTTATTATTATCATGCTATCTTGTAGATATACCGCTGTAATTTCAGTTTTATTGAATCTGTCGAGTAATGTACGAGGAATCTTTGATAAACTCCATCCAGTATATGACCTTTACTTTAGCGTCTGATTTCATGCGTTAGGTCAATATTCGCACATTTTTCTCACATAGGTGCATTATTTGATATTATCGTATTTAATATTATTATTATTATTATTATTTGAAATTTCTGAATTATTCTAAGAAAACATATTTCTACGAGAATGTCTCACTTTCTTGTCAAGAATTAAAATCTTTATAAATACATTTCAAGCTCTCATCTGAAAATTTTCAACGACAAAAGGACTCATTATATCCCTCATAGGGCAATACTGCCTGAAACTATGGCGCCAAAGAGATGCCGACTTCGAAAAAAGAGACGCAGGCGCACTGGCGGCAGGCCCATCGATTGTAAACAAAACTCGAGGCGACCGCGTGGTTTGGATCAGTGTGGCGACGACTCTCGCGATCGAAGGAAGTGATGGAAGTGCTTTTTCCCCTCTTCCGTAGCTTCAACTTTGATCAGACGAATCGAAGGTTCGCACCGTTAATTCTCCGTTGAAAAACATCTTCGACAGAAGGAACAGAGAAGAACGTGTCGAGCCACTCGACAATTTGGCGATCGAGGTTTGAAAGAGGTTTAAGAAAAATTTCGTCGACAGTCGATCGAATTCATCTGCTTTAGGCATTAATTCAATCACCAATATTTGCGTGAAGATTCATGTGATTTAATCCTCATCGCGTAAAGTTCAACTTCTGAAGTACCGTTCTGCTCTCCTCGCTGACTAAACGTCGTTGATGACACTTTCAAGTCTGACGATCGCGCGACAGGACAACCCAGTGTGCAACAGGTTTCACAGAGATTCGTTCTCGGTTCTGTGCTGCCTTCGATCGATGAACGCTGACTGTGGCCCGCTGCACATCTAGCCCTGTGCGACTTGAATAAGGGACTGCAGGTAGTCTTTCAAAAAAGGGGCCGAATACAACGTTGTCACATCTCGCGAGACAGCGGCGTATGCGTAGCAGCAACAGCGCCTGTTGAAGAGCAAGATACGATAATAGAGTACCAAAGGTACGCGATAACTGCAGCGATACATACGCTGGAGATCAACAAGTCGCTTTAGGAGACTGTCGTCATGGGATAATGCTTCGGCGGGAATAATTTCAGCTGTCGTTTCTACGCTGCTAGTCCCCCTTCGTTCTCACACACGGGAAAACGAGAATTACTCGAGATCCGTATAAACAATGAGCTCTGTGAATTATTGCATCGTTGTACACATATTCGAGGCTGCTGCTTGAAACGAAACGATTTCGACACGAACGTTATCTTTGGTCGCGATCTTCCTATAACACAAACGAGGATTATCGATTGACGGGTAATCCACGAGTCGTTGAAAGGAAGCTCTGAGAGTCGAGATGTCGCTCACTTCGACGGAGGTTTGGAACGAAACCCTGTCGATGATGAATTCGACGCTGAACACGACCCTGGTGCTGAACGGTGCTCTGAATCCATCCAAAAGACACGTGACATTCGCCTCACAGGTGGTGCTCACACTTGTATATATCACCGGCGTGATCGGCAACGTGTCTGCCTTGGTTATTCTCTTTCATCGTGATAAGGTAATAGTACTTTCGTTTAGCGATTATCAGATCGTAGAAAGCAACTAAATAACGATTGAATACTTTTTAATGTTATCAATATATTTTACCACTGATCAAGATTATAACATGATAATTAGTATTTATCGACTGATTAGTTTCTGAAATTTGTTGTCTTTACTACTAACAGAAGAGGAAGTGAATTATTATCAAGAAGTCTTTGTCTTGAACAAATGTCACTGATTATCGATAGTAATAATCGATATGAAACAAATATTTGAACGTAAGGTTAAATACTAATGAATAATACAGATTGCATTCTCGCTGGGAAAAATCGTGACTGAAAATCATAGATTTCTTAAAAATACTAAATAATGAACTATAGCGATTCGTCGAAGTTATCGTCGAAAGAACAAAAAAAAACCCCGTAAAACGGGGACATTTTTGTCATTCCTCGTTCTACTCCGCAACAAAAACTTTTTTGTTGCGATAACTCGGGAACGTAATCTACGAGTCTCTCGTCGAAGGGATCGCTTCTATGGCAAGAATGCGAAGGAAAAGACTCTTCGTATAATACATTTCATCTCATTCAATTCTGTACTTCTTCAAAAATAATAAAGAACGTATATTTTTTAATAAAAGAAAATTAATAATATACGGACCACTCACGGAGAGTCGTGATAAAAATATATCTTTCAATAATAAAATTAATAATGTACAAACTACAATTGATATAGATAGCTAAAATACAAAAATAAATAAATAAATTGCAAAGGAAATTGAAAAAAAAATCCCGAGAATAATCTCTAGACCAATCACTACGTAATCGAAATTAATTGTTTCAGAGGAGGAACCGAAAACATTTGCTGATGCTGCGTTGTTTAGCAACCAACGATCTGGTCGCGTTGTTAGGGATGTTGGTGCAGATGTATATCACGATCTACGTAGGCAGCGTGATATCTACGAGAGGATTCTGTTCCCTTCGCGTTGTCTGGAGGCTGTTCGGATTGTTCAGTGGTTGTGTCGCCATCGTAATGGCAGCGGAAAGGTGGCTAGCCTTAACCAGGCCCTTCGTTTATCAGAAGGTAAGTCAAGATTCTTGATAAGCCTTTTCCAACGACCGACTGGCACTGACTTTGGCATTGACAGGGGCTTATCGTCGGATTTCCCCTTCATCTTATATTTCCTTTCAAGCTCGCGTCCTCTTTCACATCGTCGAGTTCCATCACTTTCAAGCTACAAACTTGGAGTTGTAGATTCCAGTTACATTAGACTTAAATCGAGCGTTCTTCGAAAAACAACATTCGAGAACGATGTATGGAGAATCGAGTATATTTCTGAGGTGAAAGATGCTTTATTTCTTTCACTTGGTCATTGATATTCACCATAGTTCGTAATCACGAGTCGAACGTGATCAGGAAAACGGCGCCAAGCTTTCCTCGCCGTGATACCCTGGCGATGGAAGACAAATACGGAAGCCTTGAAATTCAAATTGAAGCTTGAGATCTTTCCATTTGATTAGCTTCGCTGTTCCCACAGCTAATCCGATAATTAGAAATTAAAAATCTCGCTCCGCACGATCGAGTTTCAAGATTTCCGCAGGATTCTTGAACATTTCTTCGCGCGAGAATCTTTCCTATGATAAACTTCTATAGTTGATGAATTTAATTACTCCTACTCCAGAGTAATTAATGTATTCCGATAGTGAACAAAATTAATAAATAACACTTCGAGGTCTATGAAAATCATTGCAGGACTAGGGACAAGATGGGGTTGAAAATGAAAGCAATTATTAATCATACTTCAAAATTCAATGCTTAAATGCTCCAAAACTGGCATAGAGATAAACGAGAGGAAAACATCACAGTCACACATCATAGCCGAACCAACTTCATAGGTTTTATCTGTACGTGACAAAGTTCACGTGATGTACAATCTACGTATGGATCTGACCTATTTTTTTCAATAGACAGCATTGACTCGAATTAGCGTGAATATTAATTAAAAATGACAGGACCTGTTTAACGTCTCGTTGCACCTCGTAAGCCATTGCAAGAGAATGTTTGTCCATGCTCGTTAATGGGGATCGTGGCTGGATAGGGGCTGCTGTTATAGAAACAATTAATATTTTATTTAAGTTGATTTAGCTACAATTGCTTCTTTGTGTCATTCGCTGCGCTCTAGTTAAAAAATCAGTCTCTCGTGGTGTCAGTGTTTGAAACTGAAAGATCATTCATTGAAAATATCTATCGACTGTGGTTCTTTCATTTCAAGATATAAAATTATAATGAAAAAAGTTTAAGAAACGATATAAAATAATCCTTTCACTTGGAACCAATGATGCCATTCGTTCTTTCGTTCGCTCAAGTACCACGAAGCCCGAGAAAAATACTTGCATTGAGATTCTTGGGATTCTGAAGATGTATCCGGGTTGACAGTGCACGATTATTAAGTCTGTCATTTTGACGTAGTCAACGATCCGTTTGAATCAATCTACGGCCGTTTAAAACGCAGCGGAAACAATTATTTAAATCGGCTGAGGAGCAAGTGCTTCTCCGCGTGCAGTTTCACTACCAAAATGCACATCCTGTTTCCTTCTACTTTACTCAACAAACAGTCGAATCGAAACGAGAAAATAATATTTGTAAAAAGATTCGTCTTCCCAATTTTTCAAGAAAGGAGCCTGAGTTGTTTCTTAAAATTTCATTGTTATTTTAAATTGTTTTCCATTTCATTCTGTCCTCTCTTATTTTGCTTTAAATTATTTTTGGAACAATTTCCACCAGACATGGCGATTTTTTGATACGTATTTTTTGGACGAATTAGAGGAACATGATTAAAGAGGGGTCATGGGTCGAATTTCCCAAGATAACGATAACGGATGATAGCTTCGCAGAGTCTTTGGGCTGTTTCCGAGAAAAAGAAAGACCTACGTGATCACGAGCAGCTAATTATTTCGCGTGCTGATTAGAAAAAGTTATTTCACACGTTAATGACTATATACGGCTTGGGAATGAAACACGTGTGTTTTATCGTCAGTTGAATACAATTGAACTCGCGTCGTCATGATGAAAAATTCGTGACCCATATTGTAAACCAATAGCCACGTGTAACAGCCATGCTACTTTCCATTATTACGCATTATTCATTCAATATCTCATTTCACTAAATCATTTAAATATATTCGGTGTTTTCTATATTCTACGATTTTTGACTCTTGAAATTTCATCGTCCTCGATTTTTTTTTTTTTTTTTC
>CAJDYZ010010909.1:129412-148725 GCA_903986555.1 Heterotrigona itama | reverse complement strand
AAAAAATATAAAAAAAGAAAAATAAAAGACTATCAACGCGCGCGTTTAAGTAACAACCAGGGATCTCACTGACTCTAACTTTGCGAATTTAAATGAATTAATAATCTAATTTAATGAGAGTCATTTTGCTCAGAAAAATATTAAAACATTGCACAACAAACACTGATTCTACCGACCGCATTGCGCGCGGTCACAAAAATTTTCTGAAAATAAAGCTGATTAGAAGTGAAAGGGCAAAGAGTACGTTCATTTAGAAAATGCTGCTATTTTTCTAGAAAATGATTATAAATGAATATGTATGAATATTAAAGATATTAGTTGAAAATTGTAAAGTATTTCTCAATAT
The DNA here is from genome assembly GCA_903986555.1 of Heterotrigona itama. NCBI lineage: Eukaryota > Metazoa > Arthropoda > Insecta > Hymenoptera > Apidae > Heterotrigona > Heterotrigona itama. The sequence goes on along the minus strand of CAJDYZ010010909.1, from coordinate 148,379 downwards.
CTGCAGATATATTTATCGAAACTGTATTCCAAATGTTATTAAAGTGAAGTATGCACATTAGTAATATATCACGTCGTGTATTATAAATATTCGAAAATGTTTGCACGATCAAAATTTCACAGCTAAATGTATGAAATCTTGCTTTGATTTTATTTATTCACGCGTCAGCGTTCGGAAAAAGTATAGTGTAGCAAAGTATACTATAATAAAATACAAAAACTTTGAATTTGATAATCTAGAAGAACATATATCCATTTGAAACTATGTACCATTAAACTACTATGAACTCCATATTCGAAATAAATTATTAATTGATTTAATCTTTTCTATTTTCATTCTTGTATCTCATATAATTATGAAATTATGTATTGTGAATTGTATTTCAAATATATATAAATTATATAGCAAATGTTACCTGGAATGAATAAAATGTTACCAACTTTCCGTGAAAGTTCATCATATTGTTCATTAATGATCGTAGCATCTATGCTATCTTTGCAACCAAGGAATAACCTGCACAAAAAGAAACCAAAAGTTAAAATAAATATGTCAAATGAAGACAAATACATAAAAGTGAAGCAATAATCAACTTTTAAATTCTATTTAAAAAGCGTATAAAATAAGGTACCAATAACCTAAGAGTGAAATCGACGATTTAAAATTATTATTTTAACTATTGAATACGTACATTCTTAATAAATTATTGTTAATACAATTATTAAAATTATTAAAAATTGCGCAATATGAAGTTAAAGTATCAACAAATAATAGAAGTGCGTGTAAAAACATATAATAAAATACGTGTGTGTGTGTGTGTGTATAACAACGAGTTAGTCAATTACAAGGTTATATTTCTACTGGTTAGAATTGAAATTAAATTTTGATATAAAAATTATAAATAATATTTAAATAATATGTTCTATTTAAATGTTTATGTGCTATTATTTATTTAATTATTGAAAATCATGTGTAATAATTATTTGGTTAAATCTTTAAGGGATTAAAAATTATACTTTTTCGGTGATCTGCCAGATTTCAATAAATTGAAGCCGTAAGTTTTAATTCAAATTTTAATTGAAAATGTATGTTCTAATTAAAAAATTGACAACACAAACACAAGTCTAATAGCTATAGATTTTAAGTTTTACCTGAGAACTTCTGGATGACACTTCTTTCTGAATGATTTTTCTGGATGACACTTCCTTTTTTACAGATGAAGTGTGCTTCTTTCCACCATTAGGGTTTGCTCTCCCGTCGATCATAAGAAATATCGATTACGTTCGAGAATCGTAGGAAGTGTATTGCCTATTTCACCGTGTAGTGGCGCTGTAATCTTCAACTAATTTAAACCCAATCGCGCGCATTTCACACGAAATATTAACTTGGAATAAAAAATAAAAAACTTTAGTTTGAATTAAATACACAAAATTCATGAGATATTATTAAAAGAACGAAAATACACTAGATAAAAAATTGTCAATACCTTAAACTGTTGTAATTTCATGAAAAAAAATTGTAGAACAATTAACTTGATTTTATTTTAAAGAGTCAGATCTCCACTTTAACAATCCTGAGTTTATTTCGTTCAAAGATATTTATTTTTATATCATGCAACTTCCCTTTACAGTGAGTCCTTAAAACTAGCTGTAGGATTCGTTTTCATTATTTTAAATAACTATTAAATAACTCATTAATTTTTATTTATTATATTATACCTCATATGCAAATCATTGAATTTGTCTTAATAAATGACTTCAAAATTTTAGAAACGAACGATCTGCAAAAAATAATTTACGCCAAACAATATAATTTTATTTGTAGAACCAAATATATACCAAACAATATTTTTGAAAACATTTCTTTGATACTTACAAGCTTTTATAAAATCGAGTTTGCAGGATTCACTCAGATTACTGAAGTTACACACTAAAATAAGTAAAAAATGTCATATCTAATTCATATCTAATTATGTTATTAAAAAATATATTTCAATCAATTTTTTCTAATACCTTTAAATATATGTCAATAATCAAATATATGATGAATTTATCATCCCACTTTCCATCAATCGCTGTTTTAAATCGTTATATTCCTTCATTAATGAAATATCACCACGTTCAATTCAATAAATAATTCTCAGAGCAGATATAATTATACTGTCCATATTTTTTCATTTTAATTCTCATCACTAGTAGTGCTGCGGTGCAAAATCTATCTAAATCGGTACAACAGAATGTGACACAAAAATGGTAAGGGATCCTAGGACCCCAAAATGAAAGGTCTATTCATATATATCATCTATGTAATAACTTTGCAGACGACTTTCAAATGTTTAAAGAATCTGACATTTTCAGACGGCCTTCGATAAAATAGTCTTTTTATAGTAATAAAATCAATATTCTGCTTAGTATTAAAATTGGGTTCGAAGGACAAATAGTTACAGAAAACTACTTAACACTACTTATGCTATTTTGCATGTTTGAGAGATAACTGTTCGAGATTTGGACAAATATCTTGAATCTTTATATTTAGAAAGTTTTTAATTTGTGAAAGAGAAAAGTAAAATTGAATGATACGCTTTCGAGCTAAAAATATTTCTAGATAGATATTTTTAGAGAGCGTACTTCCGTTTTACATTTACGTAATTTATCGAATGAGGAAATAACGTTTTTGTGATAATTTATTCTCCCGTCATCAGTCTCTCTTTCTCTCCTTTCTGTGTCATTTACTTGATGATCACTGAAGTTAGAAATAAATTGAACGCGTGTTAGTACGTCTATTTTTGAACGCTCACCCTAGAACAAAATCATGACCGCACATACTGATCGTGGCTAAGGCAGACCTAACGCTTTTTTTCTTCGTCTCTTTTCACAGCCAAGCACTGATATTCTAAAGAAGTACTGACATCCTGACTGAAAGGAAAGTTTCATCTCACTAACTAAAATCGTAGACTCGAAGAGGAAATTGAGAATTCTCCAAAGTAAGACACGTGGCAATGAATATTCAATTTTGAAAAAAAATTTCTTAAAATGTAAGTAAAATTATTTAATTTACAATACGAATTCGAGACTGGAAGCTCATTTTATATATATGAAGTCATTCTTGAATATATTGAATCGTTTGAATGAATATATTACTGGTATTCACTGAGATTATTATTTTCCTACCATCCATTGCAAATTTTATCGAACAAGCTTCTTTGATCACAATACTTGTATAAACATGATTCAAACACGAATTTACGTTAATTATAAACATAATTTTATACACGAGCACTTTGTACTTCCGTGGTATACAGTATTATTAATGGAGGAATCTCTCGAAAACGGTCAAATTTGAATCATATCGATTTTCGAGAACGATTATACGATATGCGTAACGACGAACAATCGATAGAAGTCGTTGTGACGATCTGTGTAGATAACAGTGCACCTGTCAAATTCCTCATGTTGTGAGGTTATCTTTTTTTATTCTGATTTCCAGAATTTTCTCAAAATCTACAATGGATACACGCCAGATGCGTGTAGAAATTCTTCTCCTTTTTATCTTCACGATTTTTGGATCATTTTCATTTGGAAATGCAGCATCCGCGCATATACACTCTCATCAGCACAATAAACAAAGTAGCAATGAAAGAACAGAGGATGGTGCATTTAGTCCGCGAGACATGGACCACTATGCTGGGGGAGAACATCATCAAGAATTTGATCATGAAGCTATTCTAGGTAATTCTTATTTTGCATTGCATTAAGAACCTTTCACTTCGAAACCAAGAACCAACAAATAAACTATGTTTTTTTATTTTTCATAGGGAGTGTAAAGGAGGCAGAAGAGTTTGATAAACTTCCAACTAAAGAATCAAAACGACGTCTAGCAATTTTATTGACAAAGATGGATTTAAACAATGACAAATTTATCGAAAGAAACGAACTAAAAGCTTGGATTCTACGTTCCTTTAGCATGCTTTCTGCTGAAGAATCTCAGGATCGATTGGAAGATGCTGATACAGATGAAGATGGTAAAGTCAATTGGAATGAAATCCTTCAAGATACGTACGGCACAGATCCAAAAGACTTAGCAGTGGATGACAAACTTATCACTGATGATAAGGAAACCTTTGTAGCTGCTGATATGGACAAAGATGGTTATCTAAATGCAGAAGAATTTAAAGCTTATACACATCCTGAAGAAACACCAAGAATGTTTCCACTTCTATTGAAGCAAGCTCTAGATGACAAGGATACAGATAAAGATGGATATATTAGTTTCCAAGAATTTATTGGAAATAGAGCTAAAGCTGAAGATAAAGAATGGTTGTTAATAGAAAAAGATAAATTTGACTATGAACATGATAAAAATGGAGATGGAAGATTAGATTCTGATGAAATACTTTCTTGGCTAGTACCTAGTAACGAGTAAGTAAATAATTATATAAAATATTTCTTGATGATTGACTTCAAAACATATTTCACATCATTAAATATTTCAGGGAAATTGCAAGCGACGAAGTCGATCATTTATTTGCTGCATCCGATGACGATCACGATAATAGATTATCGTTTGATGAAATTTTAGACCATCACGATGCTTTTGTTGGTAGTGAAGCTACAGATTATGGAGATCATTTACAAGATATTGAACGTTTCACGGATGAATTTTGAAAATCGATTGCTAAATGGATTAGCAAAATTTTTACTTCCTTTCATAATAGTTATCAACAACTTACATGGCTGAAAATATTTTTAATAATTTTTAATGCCATGATTTTAGCTCTTATATGTTTTGGTATTCCTATTTATGCTGCATTTAGAATACATTTATATCACCACTGATACAATATCTACAAACATTTACAATTGCACGAATTTGTTTAAGATATTCAACAAATAGTCTCACAAGCCACAGTCTTCCAATTTTTACAAAAGTTTAGTGCCATAAAAAACTGGCATCATCTTATACAAATGTTAGTACAATAATACTTATGTTATAAGATTTAGTATCAATAAGAGTTACCAAAATTTTAATTTTATTATTTATTATATAAACAGTTGATTATGTACATTGATTTATGTGCATTAATATCTTCTTTTGTGGAATTACAAAAATAAGTGAAAGTAAAGTATAAGAATTTAGGAAAATAGTAATTTAAAATATTAATTTTATTAATTATTGTTCAGTATTTATATATATATAATTATGTTGTTTAGCGTCCACATATAACCTTTAATGCAGTTTTGTCTACTTTTCATATTATGTGACGAAAAATGTATAATAAATTTTTTAAAATAAAAAATACATTACATCTTACATAAGTTTATATTCTATTGCGTTTTTTGAAATTCTATGTTTTTAAATTATATATATATATATAAATCTTTCGAGATGGCGCTACATTTCTAATTGACACAGTGTATGACACAGTAACGCCATTTAAAAGTTGTAGAAAAAGAAACATTAATTAGAAAATATATTCCATTGATATTGATTTTAATATAAAAAATTGAACAAAATGCCATACGCAAATCAACCATCAGTTCATATTTCAGATTTAACAGAGGAAAATGTGAAATTTCAAGTGGAAGACACAGAACTAAGGTAAGAGGTTATGTCAGAGAGCTTTTGACATCTATTTCTCTCTTTTTTAATTTTACAGTGTAGCAAATAGTATGAGACGCGTCTTTATTGCTGAGACACCTACTATGGCTATTGATTGGATACAATTGGAAGCTAATTCAACCGTGTTAAGTGATGAATTTTTAGCACATAGGATCGGAATGATACCATTAATAAGTGATGATGTAAATAATTGAAAATTAATCATTTAATATATTCGAGATTTTTTAATAAAAATAGAAATATTAAAATAGTAAGTATGATATTAAAATTCTTTAGGTTATTGATAGGATACAATATACAAGAGACTGTCAATGCATGGATTTCTGCCCAGAATGCAGCGTCGAGTTTACGCTTGATGTAAAATGTACAGAAGATCAGACTCGACATGTGACTACTAAAGATTTCAAATCCAGTGATCCAAGAGTACTTCCAGTTACATCTAGACACAGAGAAGATGATGCTAGTGAATATGGAGAAACAGATGGTTCATATTGTTTTTTTATATAGTATATCCATTATTTTCATAATGTATTACATGATATGAATTGACATATTTTTATACAGAGATATTGATAGTGAAATTGAGAAAAGGACAAGAATTGAAGTTAAGAGCATATGCAAAAAAAGGTTTTGGAAAAGAACATGCAAAATGGAACCCCACTGCTGGTGTAAGTTTTGAATATGATCCAGATAATGCTATGAGACACACATTGTTTCCAAAACCTGATGAATGGCCAAAGTCAGAATATAGTGAATTGGAAGAAGATCAATGTAAGTATTATTTTATTTTGAGTATTGATTGCATATTGAATTAATTGTAAAATGTTCTAGATGAAGCACCATTCAATTGGGAAGCTAAACCAAATAAATACTACTTCAATGTGGAAAGTAGTGGAGCTCTAAAACCTGAAAATATTGTCATAATGGGTATTGCAGCATTGAAAAATAAATTATCAAATTTACAAACACAATTGAGTCATGAAGTTCAAAGCGATGCTCTTAGTATTCATCATTAAATTAAATTTAATATATTGCTAATATTTAAATATTTTAGGATCTTTCTTTATACTCTTATAAAAGTTAAAATTATCATTATGACTCATAATTGTAATATTATTTCTGTAACTATTCATTTTCATAATAAAAAATAAAACATAACCTTGAAAGATCGTACATTTAAATATATAAATAAAATTAGAAAATAGTGTTTTTTTGCCTAAATAGTGGTCATGAAAATGTGTCTCCCGCCCAAATCTAGGAACTTTATTACGTCGTCGCCTTGCGGATTATTTTACAAATGTCGCTGTGCCAACAAGTCGGTTGAAAGTTTTTGTTCCATTCAGAAAAGCAACTTTTGACGTCTGAGTTGTTGTGGAGTGTTAACACGAGAAATACTCGTGTGAATTTCAATCTCACTATGTATATTAAACAGGTATCACAAAAAAGATTTAAAATGTTTTCTAAATTTCTCTCTTTTTGCGCGGTACCTGCAATTTCCTGTTAATAGACGCTCTTCATTCGAAGAAAGTATGGCTACTATCGTTTAATGCTAACACAAACATTATTTTATGCACAATTTTTCTATTCTTTTACATTTGATACGGAATCTAACAGAATCTTACGATTACATGGTTAAACACATACCTCGAAAAAAATGTTATCACACATGTAAATATATATCTACATAAGTGATTAGAAATATACTATGACACTAATTTTACATAGGAATGTTTTTATTTGCTATTTTAAAATGTACCATTCAACAAAATAAAATGTCATAAAGAGATAATTATATTTTATACATAATGAATTTTTCTATGATCAGGTAATCATACAGGGTTTTAAGTCATATCGTGAACAAACAGTAGTAGAGCCCTTTGATCCAAGACATAATGTAGTAGGTATGTATATTTACTTCATTTTAATAGAATATAAGATTTTTTAAATCAAATTTACAAATGGTTTTTCTTTGTATCAAGTTGGAAGAAACGGTTCTGGCAAAAGCAACTTTTTTTATGCAATCCAGTTTGTTTTGAGCGATGAATTTTCTCATCTCAGACCTGAACAGAGACAAGCCTTATTACATGAAGGCACAGGACCAAGAGTTATTTCTGCACATGTGGAAATTATATTTGATAATTCTGATGGAAGATTACCAGTATGTAAAATTTATTATTACACAATTTTGTATTTTTATTGAATTATTAATTTTCTGTCATTATTTGTTCTTTCAGATTGATAAAGAAGAAGTATATTTAAGAAGGGTAATTGGCTCAAAGAAGGATCAGTACTTCTTGAATAAAAGAATAGTAACAAGAAATGATGTAATGAATTTGTTAGAATCAGCAGGATTTTCACGATCAAATCCATACTATATTGTAAAACAGGGAAAGGTATGTTTTATGATGTACTTATTTATAAGAGCAGAAAAAATATGTTCTATTGCATTGTATAGATTAACCAAATGGCAACCGCACCTGATTCTCAAAGACTTAAATTATTAAGGGAAGTAGCTGGTACTAGAGTATATGATGACAGGAGAGAGGAATCAAAATTTATTTTAAAAGAAACTGAAGGGAAACTAGAAAAAATTCAAGATTTTTTAAGAACTATAGGTAAATCATTATTTAAGTTTATGATGTTTTGAAGTATAATTACTAATTTACAATTTCATAATTGTAGAGGAACGTTTAAAAACATTGGAAGAGGAAAAAGAAGAACTTAAAGAATATCAGTGTTGGGATAAACAACGCCGATGTTTAGAATATACAATTCACGAAAGAGAGCTCAAGGAAAATAAAAGGAAATTGGAAGATCTGGAAAAATCTAGAGCAAATAGTGGAGCTGAACAAGCCAGATTATGTGCAGAAGCAAAAACAGCACAGGAAATGGTGAGAGCAGCGACAAAACGTCTTAAGGAAGCAAAAAAAGAAGTACAAACTGCAAAAGAAGAACGAGACACACTAAGGTAACATTATATAATTCTATGAAACTAATTTGTAACAATCATTTATATTAGTGGTAAAACAAAGATAAAATTTTCAGTGCTGAACAACAACAGTTATTAAAAGAGAAAACTAAATTAACATTAACTATTAACGATTTATTAGAAGAAGTAAAAGGGGATAACGATAGCCGAAAACGTGCTCAACAAGAATTAGAAAAATTGGAAGGTAACATTTCAGTAAAGGCAGCAGAATTGGAACGACTAAAACCAGACGTAAGTTACAACATTATTTATGTGCTTGATAACAATTTCATTAATAATTTTATTTTAGTATGAAGAAATGAAACGTACCGAGGAAGAATGTACACGTGAATTACAACTGAAAGAGCAAAAACGGAAAGAATTATATGCCAAACAAGGACGTGGCAGTCAATTTACTAGCAGGGTACTCGATATGACTAGTATATTCAAAATGAAATATATATAGAAAAAAATATTTTAATAATTCCTTTTTTTCGTGTTAGGATGAAAGAGATAAATGGATACAAAATGAACTTAAACAACTTACCAAACAAATTAAAGATAAAGAAGAACATCAAAGAAAAATTAGCGAAGACTTAAAACGAGATGCAGAAAAACAAGATACTTTAGAAAAAAAGATCGAAGAACACACGCGTGAAATGGAACAACAACGAACTTCAATAGACGAACACAATAAACAATATTACGAACTTACTAAAGCAAAGGATCAGTGTCAAGCTACTCGAAAAGAACAGTTTGTTTATTATATAGCCTTTTTTATAGTTAAAGAATTTTAACAAAATATAAGATAAAGATTTGTATTCTAGATATCGACAAGAGAGTGTATTACAACTAAATTTATCTGGACTAAAAGAAGATTTGGCCAAAGCAGATCAAAGCTTACGATCCATGGCAGGAAAACCTATTCTAAATGGTCGAGACAGTGTGCGAAAAGTTTTAGATACATTTCGGTAAATATTATTTAAATGATTTAAAAATATAATTCTCATTAACATATGTTTCCTTCTCAGAACACGTAAAGATATGGCCCATGAAGTGGATAGTTATTACGGGCCTGTGATTGAGAATTTTAGTTGCGACAAGAGTGTTTATATGGCTGTAGAGGTAACTGCAGGAAATCGATTATTTCATCATATCGTGGAAACTGATAAATTTGGAACAAAAATTTTGAAAGAAATGAATAATCAGCGTCTTCCGGGAGAAGTAACATTTATGCCATTAAATCGACTTCACGTAAAAGACATTGATTATCCAGAAACTAGCGATGCTATACCTATGATATCACAATTAAATTACGATTCAAAGTATGACAAAGCTTTGAGGTACGCATTAATAAAATTTTTAGTGATATATTTAAATTTAAGAAACAATGAAAGTAAAACATTTTTACATTTATTTTCAAATGCAGGTATATATTTGGAAAAACACTAATTTGTCGTAATTTAGAAGCCGCAACAAATCTGGCTCGTACTTCAGGTTTAGATTGTGTAACTCTTGAAGGTGATCAAGTATCTTCAAAAGGATCATTAACAGGCGGATATTTTAATACACTAAGATCTCGATTAGAAATACAAAAAACTAGATCAGAGTTAATAACTCAAATTTCAACTCTTGAATCTCAATTTTCCACTCTTAAAGAAGAAATCAGAAGAGCAGATCAAAATATCAGTTCTTATGTTAGCGAAATGCAAAGAACAGAAACTAAAAATAGCAAAGCTAAGTAAGTTACAGAAAAATTAAAACAATTGTTAACATAAAACATAGCGATAAGAAATCCAACATTTCGAACAATTTTCTTATTTTTATAGAGATGTGTATGATAAAATGAAAGCAGAAATACGACTTATGAAGGAAGAACTAAACGCAATAGAACGGTACCGCACACCGAAAGAAAGAAGTCTAGCACAGTGTACATCAAGCTTAGAAGCAATGCGTGCAACAAAAGAAGGCTTAGAAAGTGAATTACATCAAGAGCTTATGGCACAACTGTCTGTTGCTGATCAACGTCAAGTTGATACATTAAATGATGACATAAGGCGTTTAACAAAAGATAACAAAGAGGCATTTGCTAAGCGAATGCGGTTAGAAGCTGAGAAAAATAAATTGGAGAATTTATTGACTAATAATTTGGTCAGAAGAAGAGATGAATTGATTCAAGCATTGCAAGAAATATCGGTAGAAGATCGACAACGTCAATTAGATTCATCAAATGCACAACTAGCAGATATTGAAAAAAGATTAGTAAGAGTAAATGCAGACTTTAAAGCTCAGAATGAAAGGGTGACTAATGCTATAAAAAAGGTAAATTATTATTTATCTGTATTAAATTTAATACATATTACATATAAAGTATTTTGTAGCAAAAAGCAGAGTCTGCGGAGGTTGAAAAGTGGAAAATCAAGGAAAAAGAAGCACAAGAAAAAATAGAGGCCGATGCTAAAGACTTGGAGAAACTAGCCAGCAAATTGAATATTTTGCAACAGAAAATAGTAGAATGCACACAAAAAATTACAGAACTCGGTGCACTACCTAGTCATGAAGTATATTCTAAATTTAGTGCTATGTCTACCAAACAGTTGTTTAAAGAAATGGAGAAAGCAAATAATCATTTAAAAAAATACAGGTACATAATGGAATAATATATACAGAAATATAAAAGTCTTTTGTACTTAACAAAAATTTATTATACTTTATTACTTTTTATTTTAGTCATGTAAATAAGAAAGCATTAGATCAGTTCATGTCGTTTAGTGATCAAAAAGAGAAATTGGTAAAAAGAAAAGAAGAATTAGACAGAGGCGACGAAAAAATTAAAGAGTTAATGTCAGTACTTGAACAACGTAAATGCGAAGCAATTCAATTTACATTTAAACAAGTATGTAATGTAATTTTATTTTGTACTTACTTCTAATTAACTGCTAAAAGTGAAATATTATTTATAATTTAATTCATTCTTTTTGTATTTAGGTAAGCAAATATTTTAGCGAAGTATTCAAAAAACTTGTACCATCAGGTCATGCTCAATTGGTTATGAAAACTGCAGATGGAGATGAAGGAGATGATACGACAACGGAAGCAGCTGATTCAGATAGATTTATCGGCGTTGGTAAGATAATTTGCAGATTTCTTTTTTTCATTAGTAAACAAAAAATAAATAAATCATTGCGAAATATTTTTCATACAGGTATACGAGTTTCTTTTACTGGTCATAGAGCTGAAATGAGAGAAATGAATCAATTATCTGGAGGACAAAAATCACTTGTTGCATTAGCATTAATATTTGCAATTCAAAAGTGTGACCCAGCACCATTTTATTTATTTGATGAAATCGATCAAGCTTTAGATGCGCAACATAGGAAAGCTGTAGCGGATATGATTCATGAACTTAGTTCCGATGCACAATTTATCACGACAACTTTCCGGTAACTTTCTAATATTTCTTAAATACTATAAATGCTCTAAAAATAATATATAATTTCTTATATAATCACATATAATTAATTGTTACAGACCAGAACTACTGCAACATGCAAACAAATTTTATGGTGTTAAGTTTAGAAACAAAGTTTCTCATGTAGTATGTGTAACACGAGAAGAAGCAGCTGATTTTGTAGAAGATGATACAACACACGGTTAATAGTATAAACTATTTATAAATTATCTCATCCATCTGGAAACAGTTATTTTTTTCAAGAACAAGATTTATATAAGATATAAATTAGGTAAATTGTATTGCGTTTGTTGATAATTTTTATAATTTTTCTAAAAGTGTACGTTTACTACATTAAACGAAAAAAAAAATTATCTACGAAAATCGATTATCTATGAAAACAGCATGTTTTATGTTGTACCTGTACATTGTTTAGGGAACAATGAATAATCATCTCTATTTTTCATTAATAACTCATGGCATATTATTTATATATTCTAAACATTTGTCACTTTGTTTTCTTATTTCTTGATTGTTAAAGATATGCATACTATATTTCAATAGCTACCATTTGTTTAATTTCAACTGTGATATTAAAAATGAAATTGTCAAATAGAGCATGACGTAACTATGTAAATAATAATTCACTAGTAATATAAGTAGATTAGATACAGAAAATTTTTATTCTATTAACAGCTATGTAAAAGTTTATATTTGTTTTTCTATTGTATTTAAACACGAATTATAATACATACGTCATTTTAAAATTGTCCTTGACTTTTATTTTTGAAACAGATTTGTATAAGTATAATAATATGAAATATATGACAGAAAGAATATTATTATTCCGAGAATTATAAGAAAAAATAATTGTGTTCAATCAAAAAATTAATTGAGCTCCTGCTACTTTTCTTTACGTTGATTAGTTAAGCTATCATGCATACTTGTCACAACATTCTCTACTAATTCTGGTATAACAACACCATTGACATCAATAAAATTTGCAACAGATTTTGTAACACTAGTTTCATTGACATTTCCTGTGGCTGTACTTCTAACAGACAATACAAGATTATATTTGTCATCATGTCTTTTTAAATATGAGCTTGCTTCCCAAATTAGATCAGGATTGAAGCCTGCTGGATCTCTGAAATATATAAAATATGACAATCTAAAATTTATTTGAAGCACTATAAAACAGTAAATAACATTAGATTTAACTTTACCTTTGAATGGCTACGACAAATATACCCTTTTCTTTATATGTTGTATACAAAGTCAAAAGTCCCATTAAAAAAAAATATAATGAAACACAAGCAACTAATACAGGTTTCGATGCAGGGAAAGGATATAAATAATCACAAAGGAGAGCAACAATTGCAACTGTTACAGCAATTCCGCAAAGAGCCAATCTTCCATCGAGTAGAGAAAAATTCTCTATGTAATTGTATTTTTTTGTAAGTACGTCTTTAACAGCATCATCTAATGCATTCTTCACCGCAGATCCATCCCATTTATTGATTTTTATTACCTGAAACAATAAATAACTGATTGGAAAAGAAACCTGTTGACTATTTAATTAATGTATGAATAAAATTATACATATGTTATTGTTGCGTTTCATGCTTTATACCGGCACACGCAACATATTATAAATATGTATAAAACAACCCAATAACAATTGTAGGTAATATGTAATATTACACCAGGCAAATTCGCATTAGTAAACACAGAAAACTGAAATTAATTACGATCTTTATATATCCATAAAAATACCATACGTGGCGTATACCAGCATGTACTATAACTAAAATACGCATAGATGCATGTTTAAAATTAATAACAAATCTAAATGTATATTTTTTGAAACTTTTATTCATTAAATTTATGTAATACTACTTACAAGGTTTTCTGCATTCTTATCCGCACCCATCTTAACCACGATCTTGTAACAAAACAATTGTAGCTATACTAAATCACTATATTCTACACGTCAAATCATTAAATCATCGACTAAAGATAGAATAGACCCGACATACAACGTTTTTTCGCGTCACATGTTATGGTTTCAATTGACAATTAGAATAACGATTTAAGAGAAACCAATAATTTTTTAATAATTTTTCAAATGAAACATGTCTACAAATTTTAATCATAAGTTATATTTTACGGTAAATTAAATATTATTCACAAAAATACGTCGATATATTAGACAAAATTTGCAAATCTTTGTATGTGCAACTCAAAAACAAAAAAAGGAATTAAAGAAGAAAGCTCATAGTTTAATTAGAGAGATTCAATAATGAAAGTTTACAAATTAAGCCTTCAAATTAGTTTTTTTTTTCAAATGAAAATTTGATCAAATTCATGGACTACGAAATACTATCACCACGTAGCGGTGAAACAGTGGAATTAATCGCTCTCTCTGTCTACATCGCTCACTATTGCTCTCCTTGTCTGGCGCGCAACATATATTTGTCCTTGTCATACAATATTCTGCTCCTTGTCTGGCGCACCATATATCTGTCCTTAACACACACTATTGCGCTCCTTGTCCACCTGATGGTGCTACCACCTATACACATTTCAACTTCGAGTGGAACTAAAATTGTAAAAATGAAAATTCCGATAGATGGCAGCACTTCAGTTGTTCGTAGATAAGGACCACACCATACCGTGACAAGGATAGATATATGCTGCGCGCTAGACAAGGAGAGCAGTAGTTTGCGATATAGACAGAGATAGTTCGACCGCTTCACCGCTGCGTGGTGATAGTGTTTCACAGTCCATGAATTGGTCAAATTTTCATTTGCAAAAAAAAAACTAATTCTGAAAATTTGCAATGATTCATAATTACAATTATGTTTAATTATGTTTAATTATATCTCCAATTAAATAGTTACGTATTTTATATGCGAATTATTGCATAAATTAGACAAACATTAGAAATTTGAATTAAATAAAATTATGTTATTTTGTAAACTTTATTTTAGAATTGCCATCTTGTTTAATATCAGATTTATTCTTTCCATGATCGATGATTCAGTTTTTGTCATTCAGTGTTTGATACATTCATATTACTCTAAAAATATCTTTCAAGACTTTTATAACAATCAATATAAGAGTTATCAAATTTTTATTCCCGTGAATAATTGAGAACGATGAATTGAGTTCTTTAAATTAATTTAGATTAACAAATATTAAATATTGAATGCTTCGAAATGTGATTAGCTATCATGCCGCAAATTTGCAAGAGAAACAATTCGTATTTTGATCGTTCACACGTTTATGCGAGTTCAAATTGTATAGTTCCTTAGTTGTCAAGTTAGAGGAGAAGAAAAATGGCGGATGAAAACGAGGATCAGTGGTTGTATGGTGACTCGACTGACGGGAAAGAATACACGCCGACGTCCGTTCAACCAGAAAGTCAAGAAAATGATTCGATCTCTACTACGATACAAGAGAAGTCAGAAACCTTGGAAGATCAAAAACCAGAAAATACTCCTGACCCACCGACAGAGGTACGCTTTTCCTAACCTGTTCATCCGGTTATTGTTGTGAGATTTCATTGAAACAAAAAAAAATGAATAAAAATGATACCATAACATGTTCAAGTTCTTTTTATACTGTTTCTGTCTGCGATTCTTGAAAATATTAGTAAAGATATTTTATTACATTGAATGCGTTGTTCCACATCCAACATAACCTAACTGATGTGTAAACGTTCTAACAAAATAAAACGACTTATTTCTACAGGCACCTGAGGAAACAGAGCCGCAAGAGGAAGGCTCTCCTCAAGCCAATAATGCTCAGAATGAAAGCAATACAGAGATAAATAAAAATGGTGTGAGAGAAGCTTCCAGTCAAGAAGATGGTGAAGCCGCTAGTGACTCAGATTCCGATGACGACGTGCATGTTGTCATTGGTGATATTAAATCGACCCCTGCGTATGGCAGCCTCAATATCAAAAGAGGAGGATTGTTAACAAATGCGTCAGGCGTACCAGACAAATTGAACAAGCAACCAGGAAAATTTAGTATAGATGAATTTGAAACTATAGGTGTTATCAATGGAATGCCTGCTCATGAGTTCAATTTAGACCAATTAGAAGACAAACCTTGGAGGCAGCCTGGTGCTGACATTACCGATTACTTTAATTATGGATTTAATGAAGAAACATGGAGAGCTTATTGTGAAAGGCAGAAAAGAATGAGAAACGAATCTGGAGTAGGTTTAATATTGAATGCAGGAGGTGGTGGTGGTAATACAGGTAGCATGAGAGTACCTCAAGTTGCAATTACTAATGATAACAGCAAATATTCCGGTATAATGGGACCAAAGAGGGCAGGACCACCTCCAGGAAGAAAAATGGCAGGAACGATAGATGTAATTGGTAGTTCAGGCTTGGCTTCTAGAAGAAATCTTGATAAATCTCCGCCGAAAGGGAATGTGATACAAGTAATGACTGCAGATAGGAGGGAATACTCTAGAAAACCAGGTTTTCCAGATATGAGTGTACCACCTCCAGGAGCAGGAATGCCTCCTGCATTTGATATGCCTCCTCCTGGATATCCAGGAGAACCAGCTCCTTTTTATATGCCAGAAACAGACCCATATTATCAAAGCTACGAACCTACACAGGATAACCAATGGGGCAATGATCCGGTATATATTGCACGATCTTATTATTTATCTTGTCAATCTGATCTTTTTGTTGCATGACATCACAAGCTATAAATAGTTTATTTTTCAAAAAAAATTTTGATCATCTCTTTTGCTTTAGACGTGGCAACCGACAAATTTAGCTATTCCAATGACAGAAGGAGAAGATGATAAAGATACTGGCCCAAAAACAATACCAACCATGGTACCTCCTACAAATATCCCTCCCATAATGCCATCCAGAGATTCTCGAGATCGCGAAAGAGATCGGGAAAGAGAAAGAGATCGCGACAGAGAATTAGATCCGATGGGAAGAGATAGAGAAAGGGATAAGGACAGAGATCGCGATCGTGAAAGAGAAAAAGATTCCATGATTAGAGAACGAGACAGAGAAAGAGATTCAATGTCGCGAGACGAGGAAAGAGATCGCGATAGATCTCGTTCTCAATATCGACACAAAGATCGGTAATAAAGCGCTACAAAATTAAAATCTCAAACTATGTTACAAACACCTCGATAACGGAATTTTACGTTTTTGGTTTTTTTTTTTAGACATCGACATCGATCGAGGTCGCGATCTCGTAGACACAAATCTAGGTCCAGAAGTCCAAGTCGCCGTAAGAAGAAATCTAGACGCTCCGAAAGGGAACGCTCTAAAGAAGAGAGCGAATAAAAATAAGGAATTATTTACAAATGTCCGTGGCCACATTTGTATACTGAATTTAAAATGCTGAATCTATTAACAATGTAACTTTTCATATGTTACTTTCAAGAATATGTGTTGGCATAATTACGGTACGAACTAACCAGAGAAAAGTACAACAAAGCATTTTATCTTATCCAAGATTTTCGTATAGCATTTCGCGATTCTTGTTCGTGCAAAGTCTGCAATTTCTAGCCAACAAATAAGTTATAAACAGTAATAATAAACTTTATCTTCAACTTTACGTAATGTTCATTGCAATCCTTACACTTGATAGGTATTGTACAAATGCTACGCTATTTACAACACAAGGAAACTTAAAACGGGCACGGGACACCACTAAAAAACCACTAAAATTTGCCATTCAATGTATGGTTTTATATCATAATGTTATTACAGAAATGGTATTTTATAATAATTAAAAGTAATAGTAATTTATTGGTAAATCACTCGGGAGTAAATCAATTAATCGATACCTGTACCGACTGTACAGCCGGACTTGTATCGATCGATGCGTACACGAGTTCTTTTTTTCTGTTTGTAAATTTAATTATACCACATTTTTTGCATCAAAACTTCCCATTTTTCATTATCATTATCATCATACATAATGGAAAAAAATGTTACATTTGTACAGCCATCATATACATGTTACATTTAGAATACCGTTAATTCATTACCATTTTTCTCGAGTGTGTAAGTGTGTAAAGATGTCGTGTATACCTAATGCATTAGGTACGTCTACTAATGAGTAAAATGCTAATAGTCAAGACAAACTACCAGTACGGCTACCTACGTTTTTAATTTCAAATTTCTTATTTTCAAATAGTTACTTTGGAATTTCAACCGCGCGTTTTCAAAATTCAAACTGATCTTTTAATTGCGAATCGGTCGTGCAAAAATTCAAGGAAAAATAATACGAACATTCGATAAAAGCGAGAACGTAGATCGCCCTACACGTAAATTGTCTCGAATCATCAGTGTAGGAGATGACAATAAATAATATTAATAAGGTAGGTATTCCTTGTATACAAAAAAAAAAAAAGAAAAAAGAAAAAAAACGAAGAAAAAGAAAAGGCAAAACTCAAGCAACAGAAAGCATACATATATAATTATATCATAATAATTAATTGCATTCACTAGTTATAAAGTTTGCACAATACGAACAAATACCATTTAAAAAATATACCGAAGAACATTTAACTTGATCAAGCAATTGTTTGTAATTTTTATTTACTACGATAACTTTTATAAAGGAGAGCATACGCGGTTGTTGTAAAAATGCAATTGCATTGATACATTCCCCCGCTGTTTTTTACTTTCTTTTGATAAACAAAAAATACAATGTTTAATACGAAATGATATACAAAATAAAGAAAGAAAGAATAGAGAAGGAAACGAGAACGTAAGTGAAATGTACGAACACTAACGACGAAATAAGTTGGAGTAACGTTTGAATCTCTGAAGTAACCAGAAATGCACTGGATCCAAAGAGCAAAGCTTGCGCGCTGTGTGAATGAGAAAATTTAAAAGAGTGCAAGAAATGCTGAATCGATTGAATAAAGAG
>CAJDYZ010010909.1:46943-57481 GCA_903986555.1 Heterotrigona itama | reverse complement strand
TATATATATATATATATATATATATATATATATATCGATGTCAATTTCTAATAATTTAATAATATGCTTTGTATTATATTTTACCTTTCTTTTTAAATTTTGTTTCGTTATGTATTATTTTAGTATATATTACTGATTAATATCATTAAAGATAATTTATACTGTTATATTTCTTATTTGCTTAATAGAGGAGACCAAATCACATATAATTGTTAATATTTTATATTTGTTACATACTCGCTATATCATAATTTTTCATTAAAAGAGTATTAGATAATAAAGATAATTTTACATTTATAGATGACGTGATGCAAGCCATTAAATATAATAATCTCATTATCATAATATAAAATGGCAACATTTTGGTCAGGGAGGCCTGGTTGGTTAGGAAAAGTAGGAATAGCATTGTTAGCTACGTGGCTTTTGGTACTAATAATATCAGTATCACATATCTTTAAGGCTAATAATTTATCATCCAATAATGAAAATCCTACAAACAAAGAAAATGCTCAACGTTTAGCTCAAATGGTTAATGATTTTGAAATCCTGAAGAGACAAAACGAAGCGTTGAAAAATATAGTTTTAGGGTAAGTTTATAATAGAAATTTATAAAGACAGACAGATTTATTTAAAGTATAAAACAAAGAGCATTGTGATCTTTTCGTTGTACAGGATAACATAATTTCCAGAGAAAGATCAAAATCTATTCAAGGAGATCATTTAGGTTCGATACAAGAAAAACTTGAAAAAGTTTCTCTTTATGATGATATATTGGATCATCAAGATACTGTTAAGTATGGAGTCCCTTCTTCTGAATATGAAGAATCAAGAAGAAGGATAAGAAATAATGTTCAAGAGACATGGTAAGTATAATGTCTTAAATATAGTTTATCATCAAATTTGAAAGAATAAAAATAATACTCTAATCTTTAACCAGGTATTATATTAATGCAGAGTTAAGTAAACTTAGGAAAACTATTGATAAACTTAGTTATGAGCAGAGGGAAAAAAAAATACAGGACACATTAAAAAATGTTTGGGATCATAAAAGATCTCTCATAATAGATATTGATAGATTAATGATAACAGATGGTTATGATGAATGGCGTAAAAAAGAAGCAAAAGATTTGTCTGATCTTGTACAAAAGAGATTCAGGTATTTGCAGAATCCTAGTGATTGCAACAAAGCAAGAAAGTTGGTTTGCAGTTTGAATAAAGGTTGCGGATTTGGATGTCAGGTAAGTAAAAATTATTTTAAATAAAATATAAGATTTTATGTAAATTGTTATAAATGAAATTTTGTATATTTCAGATTCATCATATTACATATTGTTTCTTAGTTGCTTATGGTACAGAACGAACATTGATAATTAGATCTAAAGGTTGGAGATATCACAAAGATGGTTGGGAATCGGTCTTTAAACCGCTTAGTGAGACCTGTGTATCTCCAATTGGAGCATCACATGCCAATTGGCCTGGTGACTCTTCTAAACAAGTCATCTCATTGCCAATTGTAGATAATGTTTATCCAAAACCAAGGTTTCAACCCCCAAGTGTACCAGCTGATTTAGCTATAAGATTAGAAAAACTTCATGGACATCCTTTAGTCTGGTGGGTAGGACAAGTTTTAAAGTATTTAATGCGACCTCAAGAACATGTGAAAAAAACATTAAATGATGCTAAGGAAAGGCTAGGCTTCAAGAAACCTATTGTTGGAATTCATGTACGGAGAACAGATAAAGTTGGTACTGAAGCTGCTTATCACGATATAGATGAATATATGGTTAAAGTTGAACAATATTTCAACGAACTTGAATCAAAACCAGAGGTGAAAAGAGTTTTCCTAGCTAGTGATGATCCAAAAGTGATCACAACGGCAAGAAATCGTTATTCGAACTACGAGATAATCGGAGATCCGGAGATAGCAGAGACAGCTTCAGTTGCAAAGCGATATTCTGATTCTTCTTTACAAGGAATAATTATCGACATACATCTTCTATCCGAATGTGATTATTTGGTGTGCACATTCAGTTCTCAAGTATGCCGTGTAGCATATGAATTAATGCAAACTTATTATCCAGACGCTTACAATCGTTTTGCGTCATTAGATGATATTTACTATTATGGAGGTCAAAATCCCTATCCTCATCAGGCTATTCTAGATCATAAGCCAAGAAAGGAGGGTGAAATTGAATTAAAAGTTGGAGATTTAATTGAAGTTTTTGGAAATCATTGGGATGGTTATTCTAAAGGATACAATACTAGAACTAGTATGACAGGATTATTTCCCAGTTTTAAAGTTAAAAATCCAGTAGATGCTGTAGATTTCCCGAAATATCCACACGTCTTTTTACAAGAAAATAGAAACGAGTAGACGTACTTTGAATGTGTAGTGATCTTGAGAACATTCAGATTGCTTAAAAAAAAGTAACTTGCCTTCATATTTCAATTGTTAGAAACAGTAAAAAACTTCATAAACACATGTATATTTTATTACAAGCAAATAATGAATTTAATTCTCACAAACTGAAACTATCTCATATTATGAGATAAAAAGTGAGTTCTATTGACTATACATATGTGGATATTGAATTTTAAGAAGATCGTATATAAATATTCATAAACAAATGTTACAGAAAATTTTGAATATGTTTACGATCTTCTTAAAAATTGAATTAAAGATATAAACATAGAGAGAATAAAAATAGAACACGTGCGTGCGATGCAATTAAAAATTTTTATATATTTTGATTGAAGTTAAAAATTTTAATCGTTATTTTAATAAGAGATTTTATTAGAATGTGACTGTATTAATGTGCTACATTGCGACTCTAGCAAACTGAATGTATGTTTCTTATCTAATGCATTATATAAAATAGATTTAACTAATATGCGACAAGAATAAAAGTTATTTGTGCCAATGCACTTGATTCTCAAAGTATTATTTACAATGGGCAAGCCAATATTTAGACAAAACCTATGTAACATGTCAATTTTTATAAATTGTAGAATTTTTATATTATTAGTTAATCTCGTATCTAAAGGCTTGCATTATTATTCATTGTCATAACGTACAACTTGTACATAAAATATGCAATATAAATTATATAAATTACATAATAATTTTTTAATAATACTAGAGCTTATACAAAACGCATAACAAACATTGTATAAATTACATAATGATAAGCCTGAAATGCATAGACATCGAGCTGGGCTTGAGGCCTATCTTATATAATTAAGGACATTTACTGTATACATATTGTAATATATTTTATACCATATATCAAACGTAAATGAGAATTGTTATTATATTATGAAATATAAGTTTGGTTTTTAATAAATATTTAATTCATGAATTCTTTAGTCTTGTTTTCATTTTAGAAATTACATTTCAATAATAAAAATTATCATTAAGAATATTAACAACACAAATACTTTTTTAAAAATTTTTATTTTAAAAGTAACTTGAATAAATGAAGTCGAGCGCCGTGCCGTCAAAACAAGAAATTAGTCAAAGATGGAATAGTGCTATTAAAAGATGTGTTTTTTTATTTTTGATGTGTGTAGGAAAAGTTAAATTGAAATTAATAAAAAATTGCAATTACAATTTTTATAAATTTTTATAATTTTGGTATTATTAATATATCAGTATTATATCACTATATTTTGACGTTATCAATATAATATTATTGTTATATTACTAATTCCAAAATAGTGTTTTAGTATGTGATCATGTTAAATTGATTTTCGAATATATAGACGGAAGATTTCCAGAGTATGGCACAAATTTCTCGTGTGTATAAATCTGAAATACCAATATTAATTCACATTTTCTCTAGAAATTGTAGTCAGCAAAGGTTAGAATGTAAAAACAGTGCGTTTCATCGTATGATGTATGATGTATACATATATCATTTAATGTTAAATGTTTTTTAAAGACGTAAATACAATTATTACGAAGTATTGCATATTTCCTCGAATGCAACTCAAAAGGAAATAAAAAATGCTTATATTAAATTATCAAAACAGGTTAGTATTTTTTTCAAATGTTCCAGATATTTTTCCAATCATATTTGATTTTATAGTATTTTAAACATCTTAACTTTCTAGATGCATCCTGATAGTGGTGATAAAGGAAATCATGATGATTTCGTGAAAATAAATGAAGCCTATATGATATTAAGTAACAAACAGAATAGGCATTATTATGATATTGATTTAAAAAATGATAATGTTCATGAAAACTATGACTATCAGAGGACTAGGTATAGTTTTTGAGAGAACTATATTTATTTTAAAAATTGTTTTCAAAAATTATTTTTAAGATTTATTATAATTATATTTATTTTCAGATGTAATAATCATTACCAATATGATATGCAATATTCAACAAATATAAAAAAATATTTTGAAGAAAATAGAAAAAGAGCAATTATATTTTGTTCCTTCCTTTTGATCACAGGACTATTCCTTCAAGTAGTACGTGTTATGATATGGTCCAAAGCTAATAGAGAAGCTGCATTAAAGAAGAGTAATCAAATTTTAGTAGAATGTGAAACTAATCTAAAAAAGTATGAAAATAAAACATTTAAAGAAAAATTAAAAATATTTGAAAAAATGATGGCAGAACAGTTTAAAGATGATAAATAACACATAAAGAAAGTGTATTTACTTGGATGTATATATTATATACTTGGATGTAGAAAATTTTTAGGAATTTTCTTTTATTTAATTATACATTTGTAATTTACACAATACGCAATGGGTTGTACATTATAAAATTTATTTTTTTAGATAAAATAGATTATATTACTTTTATTTTTGTGTATAAATTCATTGCAATAATAACAAATTTATTATCTTAAATATATTCAATAAGCATATTAAATGATATTGTACATAGCAAACAATAAACATATAATAAACAATAAACATATTAAACATGTAACTTCTATATATATTAATGCAATAATCGTCTGTAGTTCAAATTGATCAACATGCATATTATACATTATTATTGCTGGCATTTTGGCACAATCCGTTTCTATAGCGACGAAATAATTATAATAATATAAATAAATCCGTGTAACACTGATTTATACATAGAAAAGTAATAAATAAGTAAAATAAACATTTAAAAAAGAAATGTACAATGTATTCGGATGTTAGAAAAGAAATGTAGATATAAGAGTGCGTTTTTAAAATTATCCACGATTTTAAACAGGTACTCTCGATTTTATATGCATATCGTGTCGCTTTTTACAATTTCTTAATGTACGTGGCAATTGCTGCATGTGGAAATGCGGGGGAAAATACAGGATTACCTTCCTCATCTACGTAATCTGTATAATTGAGTTCATATATCTGTTCAAAGCCCAATCGTAAGCAGAGTTTCCCAGAAAAGAAGGATGAACAATCAACACGTGTAATGTGAAAGCCTTTCTCCTTTCCAATTTCCCTACAAATTTTTGTAAGTTACTTATACTATATATATATACTTAATTATCTCTATATACTTGTAATATATCATATATCAAAGTACATTAATTAGTAAGATCAGATTGTGATTTAATTACGAAAATAGGACTCACAGTGATTTTTCCACAAGCTCTTTGGCAATCCCTTTACCTCTCCAGTTAGAATCTACGGAAATTATTTTGATTTCCAGGATGTTCAATCCCCGAAATTTCCCATCGCGGTTTACATTACGATCCACATAATTCAGTAATCTAAGAATTTTTTTAAATTTCTGATTTTTACACGTAGTTATGTATTCTGGTTCTTCATCGCTCGGATGATCCATTTTTCCTGCATTTAACAAGTAGTTAGTTCGCTGAGTACATGCTTCATGTATTTAATTCTAATTTACATAGTAACTGCTTAATTTATTGCGACATATGGATAACATTGACCGCGTTGCATAAATTGTATAAATATCAGATCACGATTATCATTACAGCATATTTCTGTTTTGTTTTTTATAAATTGGATTTTTTATTGTGCATGATACTTCCACTATCGCTTCACGAATTAATTCAAATTTATTCTAAATTTAGCTTTGAAAGTTAAAAATTTTTGATTAAGACTTGCAATTTAAATATCATTAATTAACAAAGTATTTCACATTATTGTAGCATAAAAAGCGTACTGCAATTCAGTCTTAATAATTTACATCCTTTGAAGATAATTTTTTAACACTTGTTTTGCAATTGAAATGATAATTATCTTTACATTCAACACAAAATCGTTTCTTATTCACCGCTGTGATTGATCTATCAAGCTCCACAATCAAATCTTTGTTTACGAAAAAATTTATTCAGAGAATTTTATTATGTTCGCCAATAAATTAATCGACGAATTTAATAATCAAAAATGTTGCGCATCAACAGAAAAAGGAATTACTCTCCGATAAGTATTGCATGGTAATTTTTTTTTTTATATATTTTTAGCTTCAGTCTTTCTAATCTGAATAACATGTGATTAAGTAGATTTGTCGGTAAAATAATGTAATTACTGCGATTGCGACAACCGGTAGCAATTAATAAGTCTCACGCTTGCCTGATACTCGCATAACGATTTATATAACGTTACCAGTACTGTTTTCTGGTAGGCGTGTCCGCTTCTCTTTGAATCCGATTTTCCTCATTTTTTTTAGATTTAATTAATTGAAATATGCTTGTACAACAACATTATAGTAATTTATGAATATGATATCTTGACAACACGTAGTAAGCTATCTAGCGACTTCTTATCTTTAATGCTAATCTGATGTTGTTAAATAGTAGATGTTTAAAAAATAAAAAAAAAAAAGATAAGATCTTGGCCTGGAAAAATTATGAACGAACATTTTATACATTATTTTCAAAGTATCTGCTCATCCTATCATTATCCTAGATTCACTTTGACACATAAGCTCGACGAATAATTATTCGTCACGACTTTGTATTCGTATAGAACTTCTTAACTCATAGCATCGAATTGTTTTCCGCTGAGAATAGAATGTTCTTAGTACGCGATCGTGTTGTTAACCCAGATATATCAGGATCTAAGCAAACACAATCGTAGAGCATCAGCAGCTTTCGCGCAAGTAGCTCAATGAATAGTGAAAACATCGGTTAATCTTCGGTACGCATAAATCAAATTCTTACCATTTAATATTACGCCCACTATAGCACCGTTCGTTGAGACCGCCATGAGACTGAGATTGTTTTCAAAGGAAGACATGCTACAATATTCTTCCAATTCGAGGCAAGTGCTGTCTTCGCTTTCTGGTATCAGTTCGATCGAATGATTGAGCGGTTCGTCTCTGAAGAAGAATCGCCGAAGAAATTTGAGTATCCTGAGCTTATCATCTTTAGTGATTGTTTGAATATCATAGTCCATTTCAATTATTTCGTTGTTCGCTGAATCAGCCAGCTGAAACAGGCAATGGAACAGTAACAAAATTTACCAATGTTGCAAATGCGTTTTGTTCGTGTAAATCGTTCGATTACTCTTGTCGATAGTTGGAACACTGCTGGAACACTGCTTAGACAAAGTGGCGCATATTTGAATACTGTACGAATCCTGCACAACAATATATGGTGCAACAATGCATATATAAGTAAATGTAACTTAATGCAAAACCGGGACAATAACAATTCATTGTTTTCGCGACAACGGGAATTGAATTAACGCTTTCACACGCGACAATTAACGTAGCCCATTACATCGGCCTGTATAGCAATTCACAAAGTGTTCCCATTTGCGCAATGCTTCAACTCGATCATCAATGGTCAATGCTGTCGAGGATCGAATTATGATTAATCTGCTTCGATGCAATGATTCGCGACAGCAAATACAATTATGTCTGCTTCGTTGTAAAGGAATTCGTTCCATTAACTGAATATTAATATTAAAATTAGAACAGAATTAAAATTGGGGATTCATCGATAATATTATTCTGTCATTATCGTATTGTACATTTTCTCTTCTTCAATTAGAATGTTTTATAATATTTAATTATCAACATTCAAAATTATTAAACGTATACGCCGAAGACGCGATATTTATATTTATGATAAAAAGTTATTAATTCTGCACTCTTGAAGCATTTATCCACTCGGCACGAATGCAACGGAAATATTATTTCCCTAATAAAATTAATCGTAATCGACCAGCTTCCATTCTCGTGGAAACTCCAAACGAGAAACATTGTCAGCTTACCGTGTACTTGATCATTTTCGGCACATCTTTCGCGAAGTTGGTCTGACTCTTGCTAGCATCGTTAAGAGCAGAGTTGGTCATTCCCGTAGACAGTACGTTTTCCATGGCGTACGTTTTCTTTATTATTATTCAATGTGGACGTTCGTAACCGGTTTTGTCCAAATTTCGCCGATGATGTCGTTCCGAGAGGATCACGATTGTTCGTTTAATTGATCACTGAATGTAAGAGACACACCAGCGAGTTTGTCAATAACACGAAGCTCGTTGTTGACGTCGAGGTGGTAATCTAACACTGCGCTTTGTGATAGGACGTCGTCAGGCTTATATACGCTCAGCACGGACAAAAGCCATTCGTACAAGTTCAAGGACAGATGGATGTACGATTTAGGATATTCGGCGATTGGTAACAATCGGCATTTAATTGATACCGTGGATAACACGATCAATTAAAATATCTCTTCTATTTTTCTGTTATTCGAATGGTTTTTCGCTCGAGCAATCGACTTTTTTCTTACACGGAAACGAAGAGTTTTCAAGCGGAATCGATATGCATCTTTTACGAATTGGAAAGGATATTTTACATAACGTTCACGCACACATTCCATCATCTTTCGCGACGTCTTTCCGTTCTTCCCGACAATAATTAGTCGCGTGAGTTCCTCTTTCGAGTCGAGTTGATTATCGTTGGTGCCTGTACCGCGTGTAATTCACCATGAACGGAGCAGTGGCGAGGGAATGTCCAATATAATAATGAGATATCGTTGGACGAACTTTGTCGTTTGATATCTCTCAATACAAATGACTCTCGAAAAAAAAAAAGAAAAAAAAAAAAACAAAGAAAGAAAAAAACGAGAAAAGAACGTACATTAAGCAGTCCATCCAGGTTCGCCTGAGACACGCAATCGACGTTTAATAGAAATCTAAAAAAAGAGCGAAATTATTACTTGCGCCAATTACTTAGCGTAAGACCCTGGCGCACGTTAGGATTCTATACAAGAATGAATGGACAACTAACTCGGAACTGCCATAACATTCCACGGTAATAAAATCTCATACGGCATTACAGCCGTCACGTTTTCTCATCGTTCGTGTATATATATTGCAACGTGACACGGAAATAAAACAATTTCGTGCGTACAGAAAGTTCCAATTAGTTTCCCTTCGACGCTTGAAATCTTTCAGTATTTGCGTCGGCGAATCGAGCGGCTTTTCCGCTCGAGCGCAAAGTGTTTAACTCAAGTTCAGTGTACATAAACGGAATCGATAGAATCACGGTAATAGATTGAATCAAAAAGTAATGAGGCAACGTTTGCCAATAAAACCACTTCCTTTATCCGCGTATTGACAGACGCGTGTGACACTGAAAACCGATTAAGCACGCGAAGATGTATTTTATTTCGGAAAATCGCTGGCTATCTTCTCGGATATCTCGCGTCAGCTTGCCGCGGTACGGATCGAAACGTTCGAGGTGAAAACGTTGAATCGAAAGCATCGGCGTTCTATTTAAATACAAAGTGAGGGGCTTGTGTATCAGTTGCCAGTGCAGGTATAGATATCGAATAGCTTGAACTTTAATACCGTCTTTCGAAATTGAAAGTCGATTCACATGTTACATCGTTCATTCCTTCATTTCTTTCCTCCCTTGTCGTCCGTTCTACCGTAATACCAAATCAAATGTCAGTGCAATGCTCTCTCGATTTTTGCATTGAAAAATATCTGGACACCGGTTTGCCAAGACCGTGTCCATGTTTAGATCGACATCATTCAATGTCTTTTAGTCTCCTGGGTCTCGAGTCTATCGTTCCATATAATGCTGGAAAATTTAGAAAAATATAATAAAAAAAAAAAAAAAAGAAACGCTAACTTGTGATTTCGAAGATCTCTGCGACAAAATTAAGCTTAGTTTGAGTTTTTTTTTTTTTCTATCTAAATACGTTTACACGGACATCTTGTCTATCGTCCGGTGATCTTTCGATCGGACCTCCGATGGACATTGCCATTTGTATTGGTCGACAAACTGAATACAATCACCGGTCTCTGCAGCTTGATGGTTAGATCTGATAAACGAGGTGAACGCTAATGCATACGACAATGAAATATAACAGTCGTTCGTTTCTTCTAGAAATCCTTTCGAACCGGATTCGGTAGGAGGTGTTAAACCGCCAACAATTTCCGTGACAGATGACGCTGACCTTTTTCACGAAGCCTTTTTCCTTCTCGTATTTTCTGACGCGTTCTTTCATCGTTCTATGCTTTCTTAAGCAAATTTCTTACAAATCGCCGATCCGAGATGAAGTGATAATGGCGCGACAACAAGTACGAACAAGTGC
>CAJDYZ010010909.1:36695-46901 GCA_903986555.1 Heterotrigona itama | reverse complement strand
AAAAAAAAAAAAAAAAAAAAACAGCGAAAAAGATAAGAGCAGAAAAAGACGGCAGCGTGAAAAATCGTGTAGACTTATAGGAGAATTAATTGTACTTTGATTTATGTAAACGTTGTTATTGTTATCGATGTTCCATCGCGTTTCTGCGATTCAGGATCGAACCTTCGTTCAATAAGAATCTGGATTGTTCGAGAGGTATAGAAGAATATCAAATGTATCGTTATTCAGGACACCGCGTAACGTAAGCTATATAAGTTGCATAAAAAATAAAGCAACTGCTGGACAGAAGATCAATAGGATTTCCTTTTTATCGTTCTTTAAATGCTTTGGCTGCGGCATAAGCCTTGCCGATTGGTACGATCGATTTGTACGATAAATTTTTCATGCCCATGATCTCACTTTAACTGACGTTAATCGATCGATCAATGATATACTTTGTCGCGATTTAATCACCTATCCGTTAAGAGATCACGATACCTATTACATGTACATACATATAAATGATTCTTAGTAGACTGGCAGAGGCGGTACTAGATCCGTAAGTGGTAAGCCAATCGGAATAAAGTACACCTTCTCCAGTAATAAAATCTTAATGATTTCATGCAAGTTCACCTCGAGAATAAAATACTTACTGTAAAAAGTTACAACCCATTATTTACGGAATAGATACTCCCTCTTCTTTTCTCTTTCAATCATTCGCTCGTTTTCTAGATTCATCTTTTAGATCATCCCACTATTATTTTGCCTCTATTGACAACACGGAACGTAATTACGCTTGAAATTCACGCTATTCCCAGGTAATTTCGTTCGAACAAAACTCTATATATTTTCGATGTTTGTAATTTGAAAGTTTCTCGATATTTCGACAAATCATTACATAACGAGTGAATAACGTTATTAGAGTTCATGTTGAAATCAGTACGTTCTGTAATTCTAATAAATCTGTTAGCTGACGTATAAATGCTTTAATTACCCCTATGCTTTGAAATTAACTTACGTATGATCGTACACGGAACACGCCTTCGAATCGATCAGCGCGCGGAAGTATGACACATTTCAAATATGATAGGTTGACTCTTACGTACCATTTAGTGCTTGCTCAAGTTGCTGATTTTTACATATTTCGCAATTTGACGACTTTAAAGTAAGCTTAACTTTGAAGCAAGCAATTTATATAAATTAATTACCGTCCAATATCTAATGTCTAATGTGACTGATAAAGTATCGGATCGATCGAAAGAATAATTAATCGATATCTTCGTTATCAGTACGTAGATCAGTCATATTAATTTTTAGACTACACGATTATTTAATCGTCGTTGTAGCAAGTGGAATTGCATTTTTCTATCAATCACAGAGGAAACACGCACAGAGGACAGTCAACTCTGCTCTGCTTTCTGCTGAACGGAGAAAAATAAAAATTACGTTGCACTCGACTGAGTTTGTACAATTACGTTATCATTCGATGCATAATAATTACATAAAAGTGCGGATAACACGAACGGTTAGCTTAGTTAAGCGATTTGCGCAAGTGGTCCCACCGGTGGTCGAACAGTGACCGTATTATTTCTCATCTGTCTTTGCATGAACGCTCGTTCGTTTTAGATTCGACGGAACAATAACACTAGGCTAAATAAAATACGCGGCATGTTACGGCTTCTTTCTGCGCAGTGGTCTTCTGAAACGCAGCGCCGAGTAAACACGTAGCGAAGAAAATTGGTATTCAAGCTTTGTATGCAATCGCCGGGCATTCGATCGCACGGTATCGTTCCAATCGAGGCTAATCTCGTTTAGAGTTCAGACGGAGTGCTCGTTTTAAAGACAACTTCGATCCCGGTGAGAGAGCAGAGTCAAAGGAATTTAAATCTCGTCGTGAAACGCAACTTTCCCACCAAAAGTGTTCGGTCGACGATAATCAGATCGTTTAACACAGGGACAAAAAATGATCCTCTTGATTGTAATATCGTCTCAAGTTGATTGAAAGAATCATTGTCACCCTCTTTGCTAGAATATTTGCCACCTTGAAGATCTATACGTGACACGCATGAGCCAATGTACCTGTTGTATAGGTAACTTACCATGCCACGTGGCGAATCTACGCAGCAAACTCAAAGATATCAAGACAGATGTCTATGTATATCTTGCTCACTTCCGCTGGCCTTCCGATACAAGTAGGATGTCCTCGATTGTCCTTGAATTGTCCTCGACAATTTTCAAATTCGCATCGTCCAATCCAGATTCTGTACTTGGACTGCTTAATACAAATGCACTAAAACGTGTTATAGGATATTTTGTACTTGAAACTACACGTGCACTATTTGAAAAGCTGTTGTATAAAAATCAAATTATAGCTGACACTGTCAAGACTAAATAATTCTTCACAACACAGATCAGGCTGTTCTAAACTCTTTGGTCATAAGGCTCGACTCGTATTCGTTTGGTTATTTAATCTTTAGTGATAACAAGTTATCGAGTACATTTTTATCAGCAGAACCAAGTTCGGTTGCAACATTTTCACAGTCAGGCCAATGTTAATTGTTCGCGATAATTGTAAACTCACGTAGTGTACAGTTAACGATACAGTGAGCCAACGACAATGCTATCGCGCGAGTAAAGTCCCTTGAGAAAATCGAGTAGTATCGACAGTTGCGCATTAACTAATAGAAAAACGATTTAATGAAATCTTCTTAGCTAGCTGGAGTAAAATACTGGCGGCTATTTCTGTCGGTAAAACGAGATGCACCACGGATTCGTCCGAGAATAGATGCCAAAGGATCGGAGGAGAACACTGCCAATGTCGGTGGTATATTTACTCGGCGACTCGGCGAGTTTTCGCATCTTCGTTTCATGAAAAACGCACACCTCATCGGTCAGTGAAACATTCGTCTTTGAACTCCGCCACCCTCTTCTCTATCCAATAAATCCGGTGATCGGATTATTCTAACACGTGAGAAAATCGATTTATCGTTACGTGCAACAAAGTCGTCTGATGAACTAGTTGACCTGGCTATGTTTCCAACAATGTCCAATTTCTATCGCATATTTGTTCGAGGCAACGTTAATCGAACGTATGTACGGAATAGAAATATCTTTATCAACTATTTATTCATTTTATTCTCCTTCATTTAAATGTATTTGCTTCTGATAATTGAGAGACGCTACTTCGACAAAGATTTGTCTCTTTCTTCCGGTGAGGCTGTGTGTTCAAAGAAACCGATGCATTTCGTACATACCTGAGTCAAGTATCGAACTTTGTACGTGATTTTTCGTCGTTTTGAAACACACGCGTCCCCTTCAGTCTATCGCCAACTACGCACTGCCAACGTGAGAACAAAGTTGGAGCAATAGGGAGGGTCATTACCATCCGGCACGTAATATCCCTTCGACAACAACCCATGGAAAGGGTAGCCCCAGCTCTATTTTTCCATTGAATTTGATTAGGTTGCAAGATCTGGAACTATCAGTAATTGGACTCTCAACTGGTTGGGTCGAGCGATCATAGAAATGCTCCCCAGCATCCATTTAGTTATAACTAAATTAAGCAACTTAACCATCCGTTGCTTTGCCATAAGTGCCGCGATATTCCATGTTTAAATCGGTATCTGTCTATCAGATAAATCTGCGGAAATTTCTATTATATGCGTAGTACGATTTTTATTAATCGAGCTTGGTACGATTTAACGTATCAATCCGGTTCGCCATGATATCGATTCATTTATCGCTGTTAGACTAAGGTTACCTTAGTCAGAAGTTTAATAATATTCTGGAAAATATGCAATGGACGTAAGAGAATAAGAATGTATATAAGTATCGAACCGCAAAACGGCGGCATATTTTCATATGACACTTGTAATTATCAGTTATTTATGCGACGTAATTACTAAGTAGACTTAGTCTAAATTTGATGAAATCAATTAAAATTATCGATGGGCTGGCATCAATTTTAAATCACATGATTGACAGATAGACAGTAACAACGCAAACGTGGAGTAATTATAATAGCAAAATAATCTATGGCGTTTTAATTTAATCGACTTCTATAGTCAGGTCGGCATAATAACAGATGATAAAAAATATGTATGTGTAAATATTACGCAGATGTGCAACGAATTGATGTCGAAAGAATGTTTTTTTTCTCTCTGTTGTAATTAGCATTTGATTATCCATATAAAGCGATTTAAAAATCCCTCGTTATTACTGTAATTTCCATTAATTTATATTTCGCGCTCTAGTTTCTTTCTCAAATACTATACCATAAGCAACAATTTTACTTT
The DNA here is from genome assembly GCA_903986555.1 of Heterotrigona itama. Classification (NCBI taxonomy): domain Eukaryota; kingdom Metazoa; phylum Arthropoda; class Insecta; order Hymenoptera; family Apidae; genus Heterotrigona; species Heterotrigona itama. The sequence goes on along the minus strand of CAJDYZ010010909.1, from coordinate 42,627 downwards.
GCAATCGACAATACGTAAATCTACCAGCACACCCGAGCAGTCTTTTCCGTATTATATACCGCGCCTCATGAATCTTTTATGCCAACATCCTTTTCTTCGTTAGAGAAACAAGGCATTACTTCATTGCCAATACTGTTAAAACAATTGTGCCATCAATTATCCAACAGAGTGTTATCCAACGATACGCAAGAAACATTGAAAATGTATATAATTCTGCTGGTGATTTAATTTTTCTGTAATGCTAGTTCCTTTTTCATCTAGGATTGGATAAAATTGAATTACTTGAATTATTTGAAAAATGTTTGCAAAATAATTATTGAAGTGACACATCATCTTATTCGAGTCCATTGATTATTTTGAAATAATCAATATATAAATAATTTCTAATTCAATCTCACCTTGTGCTAGGATTATTTATTATTTTTGGATTGCTATGAAAAGCATATTGCATGCAATACTATATAAAATATTCAAATCAGGGCTTCTAATGTGATCAAATTTCTATTTAGATTCCCTTGCTTCGATTACGTTCACAAGATATTTTATTTCAATGAATCAACTTCAGTAAAAGATTTAAAAGTAATTTATCTGATTTGAATAAAGTTATATTTTATCTAAAACAGAAATAATAAATTAGTGGAAATGATTTTTCTTTTAAATGATTTTTATCTCAAATAGAACTTGCCCAATTTGTATTATTATTTAGATCTAGTGTGAAAAAAAATATTAATTTTTAAAAATTGCCATCAGTGCGATCATTATCTCTGACAGTGCATTTTCAAGGTTAACTACAATCCTTTTATAGTAGTTTCCTTTCTTATATATTCTTAGCGCGACTTGCTAGTATATTAATTGCCTTGTAGTACATTAGCCCAATTATTCGTGTTTTGCATCGAAATGTTACAGGTGTCAGAGTAAATCGCTTGGCATATATAATGTGACATATGGCATTACTAGCGAACCCACAGGGACCGCTATTATAATAGTTGTCCTTTTCCAAATCACCTTATCGCCCTGGAAAGTGAGTTCCGTTTAGCCTTTGTTCCGGTCACTGAAAGAGCAGATAGGACAGAAAAATGTCAGAAACAGATATTTGTACAACGAATTCCAATTAAGAACAATTGTTTCTTGCGTTAGCAATATCTGAAAAGTGCAATATTCTTTGCTCGAAAATGAAAGAAGCGTGGCTGCGGAATGAACTAGAAATTTATAGTTTTTTTTTTCAATGAACTCGAAAGATAAACATTATGAAAAAGTAAGTGTAAAAATACATTAGAAAATTCATAAATAATTACATAATTGCGTATTTCACAAATAATTTATAAAACTTCTGCATGGAGTATTTTAGATTTGAAATTTTAATGCATTGAGCACTGAGATTTTTTATGCAAGTATTATACACAAAATTGACTGTTTCAAAACTTAAAATGAACAGCACCTTGTCATTGTTAGCAGCACTCCATCCATTTGTAAAAAAATATATATATTCTATAGTATATATTATAGATATACAAATACAATTTTTATATATGCATTTCTAAGTACGAATAATGTAAAATTTATGAAGGGAGAAAGTTCAAGCTCCAATCAGGCAAATGCAACTATGAAAAATTACAAATTAATTCTATTTATTACTTATTTTTGTAATTGAAAATTTAATCAAATCATTGAAACACTATTACCACGTAGCGGTGAAACAGTGGAACTAATCACTGTTCCTGTCCTTGTCGTGTATTGCGCTCTTTGTTTGCGAATATTGCTGCCATCTAAAGGCCTCTTAATTCGGACAGGAACTAAAAGGATAAAAATTAAAAATCCGATAGATGGTAGCATTTGTCCCTGCCATCTCGCATGTGTCATGTGCTGCCATCTATTAGAGTTTTCTTTTTTATTCTTTTAATTCCAATTGGAATTGAAGGTGTTTAGATGGCAGCACTCTCCATAAACAAGGACAATAGTGTGCAATAAAGACAGATATATATTGCGTAATAAACAAGAAGAGCAATAGCGTGCGATAAGGACAAAAATTGCGATTAGTTCCACTGCATTACCGCTACGTGGTGATAGTGTTTGAATATCCGTGATTTGATCAAATTTTTGTTTACAAAAATATTAATTAAAAGGATTAATCTATGAACTTTTATAATTGCCAATATAATCAAATCCTTTCTTTCTATATTCTTAATCTATTTCATCTACGAAATGCATATATATAGATTGTATAATTTTACTTAATAGATCGAACTACTCGCGCCAAATAATATTCAATTTCTGTGAAACTAAATTCAAAATTTGAAACACAATTAAGAGTATAAAATATTTTTGGTAGATCTTTATTTAATCAATTAGTCATTAACAATTGTTACACAATCCACTATCACACGTGATTAAAGAGATGGATTTGTTATTCTGAATTAATTTGTGAACTTTCTGTGTAACACAAAGTATAAAATCTAAGGTAGATTTTATACTTACACGAAATCTAATTTTGGCGTAACAATTTTATAAATTTAATTTATGATGTATTAATTACTTTCGAATCTTTTTAATAACATTCCAATCGGTATAGAATTGAATATAAATTTTTTAATTTCGAATTCAAATGGTATAAATGTAAGAAGAGAAAGTTGAGTAAGAGAACTGCTCAGCACGAGATAAAACTAATTACATCCCGTTACATCTCCTATACGAATTTGTTTGAGAAGTTTGTTGATGATATCACAGGGTTGTTAACTTCTAAAATACGTTACTGTCGACGCTTTATGTCATCAGCGCGCTCAGCCAGCGGTTGTCATGGCGACCAGCAATCATCTTCCCCCTCTATTTTCGAACGAGCTCCCTCTGCGTCAGTCGTTCGCGAAGCCTTCCAGGCGACGGGTACTATACCGATCGGCTGATAGGTTTCAGTGTCTATTCGTCTATTTCTTTTTCTTCCCTACCCCTATCTGTCAAAAAGAATCATTAAAAATCAACGAGAGAAACGGTGCGCCTCGGAAGCGCTGCCGCAAGCGCACGGTGCCGAATTTCATCACGGTGATTGACTTCGCTGCCGGTTCTTCTCCACACGGTCAATAATGAGGGACATGGCGGGCAAGATCGCCGAGTTGAAGTTCGAGGCACCCCTCGCACGTTTCGAGGAAGAAGACACGGCCAGCTTGAAGAACATGAATTTACTGACAGGTGCGAGAGAGAACACGCGTGTCGGCGTTCCTTTTGTCCCTTCCTCACTCCGATTTGCGACGCATTTCGCTGCGTCGTTTTACGGACTCTTGTTAACCTCGTTTGGGATCGAAAGTTCACCGCGGTATTCCCGAATCGCAGAATATATATCCCAGTTACGAATGTAACTCGTCATTGTCAAAATTGCGAACTTAACGGTTCATTTAGAAAACTGGCAATCGATATAAGTGCGATAATCCTTCCTCCTCTATTTTTACGGGCAATCGATTGCGACTTAGTTGGAAAATGGGTGACGATTGTTCACTTATGAATAGGCTGCTATTTATGTATTTACGAGAGATTTAAACGCGCAGAACATATGCATCCGAAGTGGCTGTTAGAGTTATTTTGTTTTTGTAGAATTTTTTATTTTAATTAAAAGGAACAGATCTCCATTCCTTTGATTGCGTAAAGAAATCATCGTTTATTAATATGTACGAAAATAATTCACGAAAAGGAAAAGCGCATAGTTTCTTCGGTATCGGTATCGGAGGAGATGTTCTTCACCTTGGCTAAAAAAGGCGTTCCAGTGCGTCGGCAGTGCGGCATTGTAAGCGGAAATTTCGAAAGCAAAAGAGTTTCTCGATTGCAGGGACAGGTTTTCGTGTGCCTCTCTGCATTAAGCGCGTAGAAACGCGTGCGTGCACGCGTGGTCACGCTCATTTTGCGGACGTGCAAATTAAATGACGAGGGTGGCTTAGTACAGGCAGCGATGAAGAAGCGACCTTCGGGCGACGAACGCGCAACAAAAGGCTACGTCATGCATACAATTGGTGTCTAATATCCTTCATATACGCTTTAACTTTCGTATCACTTTTCACGACACACTGTAGAATACACATCGTTGGAAATCTGGCCTCGGATCGACGCCGAGGCTGCTGCTTAGAGAAACGTATATATAAGTATGCTTTACAGTGTGTGTTTCTCGTAGAAAAATTCTGGATATTTAATCCTAAAAACATTCGATCCGCCATGCGTCACTGCCGTGAAAGTATAATACGTCGCGTTTATGTAACTGATAACACACCCGTCGCAAATGTAAATTAACGCTCCCATCCACCATTGATTGACGTTTTTCAGGGATTTTTCATTCATTTCTTTTCTGATCTTTTACAAGGTTATAAGATTTCTAAAATACAAAGCCTTAATTGCATTAATAGAAAATTCTATGACGCAAATGTCAAGAAGCGTTTAGAAATTACCCGAGTATAGTGATACAAAATTTAATACATGGTTTTATATATGGAATTAACGAGCCACTGTTATGATTTATTGCCTTCCACACTATCGATGTTTACGTTTCTTTCGATATCAGGGACAATCGAAAAATAGCGAAGAATGTAGTTATATATAAATACTGACAATGATCTCTCTTGTTTGTCATATTTAGAGCAATTGCTGGACACGAGTTTAAACACGAGTTATGGAGAGAATTGTAACGCGAACGAGCCAGCGGCTACGCACGAGAATGGTACTGATATTCTCCAGGAGGGGACATTCAGCCCTTTCAGCGGCAGTCTTGAGGACCTCGTTAACACCTTCGACGAGAAGATAACATCCTGCTTTCGCGATTATGGCACGAACGTCGAATCGCTGGCACCCGTGCAAGTACGGACGCAGGAAGAAATTATGAATGAGTGCCAGTAAGTTTCTAGAGCGTCAATCGTTTTTTTCTTTTTTTCTTTTGAATATATCATCACGATGTAAATTCATAAAGTACAATTTGTTGTAATGAATTCAATTTTTTTTTTTTTTTTGAATGTAGGTATATCATTATGTAAAAGTTAATCAGAACGACAACCAGTTTGCGAATGGTAGCTGCAAAAAGGGGAAAACATCCCTGATAAGTCAATTAATACGAGATAATCGTAAGTGGACGATGCGTCGTTTCCTCCTTTCTTCTTTTACGAACATATTCGAAAAAAGATGATGAAGCTTGCAAGTGAAAATTACGTTAGTACGCGCGCGATTAAGAAGTTTCTATTATCCTTGGGTCACGCGATATCTCTGGTACAGTTATACCGGTTTATAACGGCCATGTTCGATGATTAAAAAAGTAAAGTTGCTGCTGCTTGTGTGGCGGCTTGTCGGGTAAATGAATACTCTCACTGAAGATTGCCGGAGTTATCGCATTTAAATTGTCGCGTTTACCTTGAGATATCTATTACGCGTTGCAACTCCTCGATCCTCGTTATATTAAAGTAATGATAGTCGCGCCGGCTCGGTTTTTGCCGAACGGAAGTAATCATTTACGATCATCACCGTTACGATATTATTCCCGTGTGAATAATAATTACCGGCCTCATCGTTCGCTATTTCAATGGCATCGTTATTAAGATATGCTTATCCTGTTTTAATAGAAATTTTGCAACAGTTTACAGATCAAATGACGTGTGAACGTTCCACCATTACGGTTCTATTATGGTCATCCCGTCAGATAATATTTCATATCCCGTTTGAGTAATCTCATGATAATGCTTTCTTCGACTCTCGTTAAGACGCGAAAACAGTTTCACTCGATGACTCCGGCTAAACCGATATCGCTTGAACGTTACTCGTATGGTTTCATTAAGAAGCGTTACAGCTATTTGCGCTAAATCACCAGATTGATACGGTTCAACGGGTATTATATTCTTATATCTGTCGACGATACATGATTTAGTAACTTCTTTCGAAATGGATTATTAAATGCTTGAATATATATCTGAAGAGA
>CAJDYZ010010909.1:17056-34510 GCA_903986555.1 Heterotrigona itama | reverse complement strand
CTCTACCCCCTGGATGGACAAACGTCAATAAAGTAGCGCACGCGCTGTACCAGCTAACCATGATGCGATGTTTCTTAAGCGCCGTTTTCCTTCATGTGCCATTTCTTTCCTCCTCGATTTATTTATTTGTACTACATATCGGTAAAAAAAAAAAAAAAATCTATTTCTTTGTCTTTATCGCAAAAATGATCTGACAAAAAAATGGCTCAGCTCTTTTACGTTGTAATATCCTTTCTTTCTTCTAAAAGTATTGTATCATTATGGGAACAGAGCAGAATATGTTTCGTAGATCTTATCGGCTAGTTTCATCGAATTCACTGTAAATTAATTGAATTGCAACGATTTATTAAGATGATGCATCCGTCGCAGACCTGATATTTTTGCTTGTAACTTGTCTGCGTTGCGCAACAGATAACGTACAAGTACTGTACAAGCCACGTCGCGGATCATTGAACCGAAGAATTAATAAACACAAGGGGATACACTCGTCTTTCCAGGAATTCAATTTCAATACGTTTTTCTCGTTCCAATTAACGGAGAAAGATGTGCAAGCCGTTTCAAAAACGGCATGGATCTTATCTTTTTTCTTCCCCTTGTATTCTCATTATCACTTAATTACTTAATTACTTTCGAATTATTCCGCAGGTTTAATATTAAGATAAATTTAAAACTGTTTTTTTTTTTTTTTTTTTGTCCCGATGATTTTTTTCGCCAGCAGGATTGTTTAGGCATTTGTTCCGAATGATGCGACTAGCATGCGGACAGGATGAAGTCACTGCTTTAATGCACTTAACATTAATGAGAAACTCGAGTGGGTCGAATTGACCTCCATTTGTTAATCCAACACCATCGACCAGGCCGCCGTATGTGCCTCTATGCTCCTTTTATTTCTGAGAATCGTTCAAGCGTTACCATACGGTAACTGACTAAACGAAGAGAATAACGAGACTAAGACAAATGAAGTCAATTTAATCGATAAGAATAATTACAAGAAAAAAAATTTAAAGTTGCTAGCAAGCCATGATGAAGCTGTGTCGCTGTGCATTACTAATTGGACCTAATCAATTCGTTCGGGTTTGATTGGTTTGATCATCTAATAACCGTAGCGGAAACTTTAATTCAACCTTAAATGAGTAAAAAATAAAAAGAAAGGACCAAAAAAACACGAACAGAATTGTTGTAGGTCGTATTATCTAATTGAAATTGCCTACAAATCGGAAATGTGAGAAAGGCTTGTTGATAAAATCTCATTCACTATAGGGTATAGATTCTGTGCGGAAATTCATTTCCTTAGAATGGATGCATTGTTATCGAAATAAGTTAGCCTCTGTGTGAGACTTATCTGTACGTGGTGTGGCATGTGTACACGATCTAGGGAACGCCTACGAGGACCCGGTGATTCACATGACATCCCAGAAAACAGACATCATTCAAACGTTTGTCTCTCTTCTGAAATCTTATCGTGTCTTTCAACACCAGGCATTTAACACGATAACACGTTTCTTCTGATGAACTCCCTTGCACAGGATGTACAAGCGTCGACAAAATTTTGATTACAATTTGGCAATCAAACGATTGCTTTCAATACTTTAGAAATCGGCGGAACAATTCATTCGCAATATGTTGCTATTACTTGGTTAGTTTAAAGATAGAACAGTACGTGGTTAGAAACATAGTACTATGTTCTCAGAAATCCTCGCTCCGAATTTCAATGTATGCTATCTTTCAACTTTGTATGCTTTTCTGGAATCATATAAGATTAGATTTCGTTGTTTATTCTGTGTAATCGTTAAGAGTCGGTATGTAAAAATAGCATCTCGATTCATAGTTCTCAAACGGTAGAGGACAAGCGGGAGGATATGAGTCAGCGTCTGCGTAATTTAAATTAATATCACACCTAATGAAATTTGATGTGTCTCGAAGAAGAAGAATGTTTCCCATTATCAATCTTCTAACGAGAGATTCTCAACTTCTTCCTTTTTTTTTTTCTCGTAGAATGTGGTGGACGATTACCGGTACGTTCGGTAACATATTACCAATCGATTGGAGTAAATCGTATGCTAGAAAAATGCATATGCCCGCGCTTAATTTGAACGAGGCACCTGTACCACACGAAAGGTAAATTTTATTTTCCTGCAGCGTTTTAAGCATTTTCTTCGACCTTTTATTTTGCTGCTTTCCTTTCTGCAAAAATACATAATTAAAAGAAAATGTTTTTATCATTTTTCCAAAATATACAAGGCGCGATTTCTACGTTTGCAAATTAGACGCTTTCCTTTTGTTTGCTATAGACCTGAACTAGAGGATTTAAGTAGCGAAGATGAGGCTGTCGCAACTGATTTGGACATGCATGCTTTGATATTATCCAGCAGCACCGATACTCACAGCCCAGAGGAACCGTTGAAGACTGCGGAAGAAGTGCTCCGTGAAATAGATGACATAATGCAGGTATGTATATACATCGGATTTACTCGGACAAAGAATGTTTTTTACGTAAGAGGAGGAATAAAATATTCGTGTTACGTAGGAAAGTCCATCGATGGAAAGATCTCCGGATTCCGATGGGTCTTTATTAGACAGCGACGAAGCGTTGGAGAGGAGCAGAGAAGTTTTAGGATCGCCGCTGCACGAGAAAAGTATATTTTCATACGCAGCTATGAAATAATAAACAACATTAGAATGGGCTTCATAATCTTGAGTCACGATCGTTTGTTCTAGAGCTGAAACAACTTACCTCCAGCCAACTCACTGAGCTACTCGGGGAAATGGAATCCTTGGTGGCAGCTCTGAGCGAAACTCTCATCGCAGAACTTGCATTGCGCGACGAGCTGGAATATGAAAAAGAATTAAAGAATCAATTTATCTCATTGTTATTAGCAGTACAAAATCGACGAAGACAGCATCATGTCACAAAAAAGAGAAATCAAATGCAAAATGGTACTAGTCCTTTACCACAACATAGATCGCTTCAAGAATCTAAGGTAATTCGTCTTGGAACGACAAGTTCGTAGCTGTAAATTTGAAATATCTGATTTAAACAATATCGCTTACAGTATTTAACTACCGTAATTCCATATCATATGGACAATGGCCCACCGGACAATCAAGCGTTACAAGTTCTCATTAAAAGTAAGTATTCACCGATTCAATGAGCGAGCAGTGTTGGAGTAATTATGCGAATGTATTAAACTCTGGTATTTTATTTTACAGTATTGAAAGCAATTAGCGAAGACAGTCCAACTGTACCTACTTTATTAACAGATTATATACTCAAAGGTAGATGAGTTGAATTTTAAAATTTTTTCGAATAAAATAAACATGTAAATTTTAATTACTAAAAGAATTATTCTTGTTTTCAGTATTGTGTCCTACTTAGTGAGCATACCATAAATTCCTTTATGGTAATCGATAAAAATCGGAAAGAAAGATATTAATTATTAAAGAATACAATTTACTCTCTTCTTGCCAGTACGCTTTCAACCGCTGTTGTGCCGCATATTCTTGCGTTAAGGCAGGTGATTTCGCTTCTAAATTGTGTCTCGAACTATACTCTGTATCGATTGTAGATTTATAGAGTCCGTGACACTCACATCTAGTCTTACTTTATATATTACCACATGTATATTATTTTACATAAGATACATTTTTAATAATCTATATATGCGCTCTATAAAATACCTCTTAATCGTGTGCGACTTATAAAATCTTCATTTTTGTATATGTCATCATAAATTTCGTGACAATTCAGTTTTTTGTAATTTTTTGTACATAAAGATCTTATTGAAATGTGTGAGCAAATTTTACTACATTACCGAAAATATTTATATTTATGTAGAAAAGTATATCTATTAACTTAGATTACAACATATGAAATTATGAACTTAGTGTATATTGTTGTAATGCCCATGTACCTAGAATTATCTAGTAACGTATCGCGCAAAAATAAAAACATCTTGTTGCTGTAGAACAACTTTACAAATGTATACTTAAAATCTGTTTAGTAATTACATGCAAAAGATGCTATTAAACACTTCGTGTACAGCAACACAGTTGTTTTGCACATATTAAAAATATTATGTTTGTTGAGATAAAGAAATAAATTAAACAACCTTACTATTAAAAGATGTCATTTTTATTCATATGAATGCAAGATTTTGTAATATTTATATTAATATTTTATATATTTTTATATTTTATAATTTCTATCTTTTTATTAAAATTTGAATAAATGCGGGCCATAATTTGATCACGTGACGAAAGCATGTTCTACTACAGTGTTGTATATTGTGATATAATATATTTAGAGTTTATTAATAACATGTAGCTCAGCATCAGTAGTGCCTATTTTTCATTTTATTTTAACAGTAATTATTTTAACGATAATAATATAATAATAATATATGTAAAAACATGGTTCAATGCTTAAATATCAAACAGTTCAGTAAAGTTACTCTGCGTTCATAGGAAAATATTTTCTTAAATATTAATTTAATAATGATAACATTTAAAAAGGTATGTATTCAACAGATGTAATAAATCAGAATTATAATTATTTATATACATTATTATTTAAAGAATTTATTTTTAACCTAAAATAATCTAACCTAAAATTTATATAAAACAAAAATTAAAAAAAGAAGTTAATTCATAAGTACTATAGAATATCTGTGAGACCATTTCTAATTTTCATTAAGCCCTATTTTTCTTTCTATATTATTTTATATTCGTAATATAATATATAACTATTGTATTGAAAATAAATAATAATTTACTATTATTCAATTTTGCTTAGAATTCTTTATTATAAACAAGAATAAATTTGATTTTAATGTGGCTTTTATATGTACACAATAATAGAGTAAATCTGTAAGATTTATTATAATAGTTTCAATATCTATACTTAAACATTAATGAAGAAATTTTTTTTCTATTTGATATATAGATATCTTATATTGGAACAACGGCTAAATTATCTGCCTTTATTGGTTGTGTAATTGCAACTACAGAAATTTGTATGCATTATTATATGCAACAGAGAATTCGGCAAACAGTCACTTATAAAAAAGCATTGAATATATTTTATAACCATGAGGATGCCATTAAATATTTAGGAAAACCAATAACAGAAGGAAAAATAACACTTCCTGTGAATAAAACCAATGATATTAAAACATTTAATGTCAATGTAAAAGGCACTAATACTAAAGGAAAATTACATTTGGAATATCAAGTTCATCCTGATCACCAAACTGAGATAAAAAAGGTAGAAATTAAATTTAATGATGCCTCTGATAAAACATTTGTGATTCATGAAATTTAGTGGATATAATAATGAAATATATTATTTTGTTTTGTTTTTCTCTTATATTTTTGTGGTATTGTTTAAAAATGTATAAAAGTTTGTTACTATATAAGCTTCAAAGGAGAGTTGACATGGTAACTTGATTACCTTTAATATTATGATATTGTCAATAAAGATGATTATAATTTATCTAAATGTCTGTAATGGCATATCTGTAACACCTTCTGGAACTTTAAGACCTCTTCTCGTATAACCAAATCCAGCTTGAATAATGTGTATAGCAGCTTCAATAGTTAACTGAATGTCACGTTGATTACCAATGTGTGGATTTACTTCTACAAGATCTACCGCATTTAGTCTTTTAGTTCTATATAACATTTCCATTAAATGAACAGCTTCTCTGATTGATAATCCACCACGTACTAAAAAAAGATAAACTTTAAGAATGGAAATTATTTAAACAGAAGCAAATAATTTACCAGGAGTTCCTGTACATGGTGCTTCTAATGGGTCTAAGGAATCAATATCAAAACTAACATGTAATGATTTTGATTCACTGGGATCTATTTTATTTAGTGCCATGTAAACGACATCATGAATACCTAATTAAATAAATATTTTATCAAATATATAAAATATGTAGTATTATCTATTATTTATAAATATTTTGTAATTAGTTAAAATACGCAATATTACCATATCTTTCAACATCTTCCATACCAAAAGCTGTAATACCAAATTTTTCAATAACTAATCTTTCATAACGATCAATAGACCTTAATCCAATATAGGCTACATTTCTAATAGATAACCTGTAAGTAATTATGATATATTTTAATATATTTTATAATATATAATTAATCTACTACAAATTACATTGGTTGCTGCCAATCCATTCCTGGTAAATGTGGCCAGTAATCAGCCAATTCAGAAGTTAATAATGCTACTGGCATTCCATGAACATTTCCACTTTCACTAGTTTTATTTGTATTTAAATCAGCATGAGCATCAATCCATAGAACACCTACATTTTTTTTTTCCTTTAAAAATATAATATAATATGTACAATGTAAAAAAAAATATGTATATATAAAGTTGACAGGAGAACTATCTTTTTTTTATATTGTACCTTAACATGACCATCTATAGTTCCAATTCCTACACTATGATCTCCACCAATAGTCAATACTCTTCGATCCTCTTTTAAAATTTGTTGAATTTGTTCAGATAAACAACTTGTACAACCAGCAACATCACCCAAATGTGACATATTATTAATTCCATCTATATTTTTTGCTTTGTATGAAATATCACCATAATCTTTCACATCTAACCCTTATTTAATTTAAAGAATCACAAAAATTAAATTTGTAATCCGTAAAACTGTTTGAAATCACATAGTAATAGTTACCTAATAATTCTAATTCTTGCACTAATCCAGCTGCTCTAATCGCTTTTGGACCATATGCTACACCTTCTTTATGCTATATTTATTAATGGTATATTATTGTTTTATATTGTTTTATATTTTATTTTGCATTATATATTGTAATACCTGTCCTTTCTCAAATGGTACACCAATTATTCCAACTTTACCGTAATTACGATTTCCAAGTTTTGCAATAATATTTTGTATTTTTTTTAATGTATTCATTTTGTATGTGTCGTTTTAATTTAGAATTTAACGTGCTAAAGTTACACTCTAAAACTGTTTATTGACCTATGCCCTCAGACTGTTGTAATACAGATAACATACAAGATTTACAGCACGTATTGTAACATGATTATACAACACAAATTTTAAAAAATAAAACTTCTGTTCATTAAATTGAAGACTATTATAATATTTTATTATCTGCAATATTTCTTATAAATAATATATCACATAAATTATTATTAAATATGTATAATTAATATGTAATGAAAATATTTTTATTCTTTGAAAATAAGAATATTTATAGTAAACAAAAAATAGCTATTGGTAAAAAATGTATGATTTTTAACTTCTTTCAATTTAATTGAACTTATTTGGAGCCAATCATATTTTCTGGTCTCACCCATTCATCAAATTGTTCTGCAGTTAAACCATTTTTCAGTGCTGATTCTTTTAACGTGAGATTTTCTGCATGAGCTTGCTTTGCAATTTTAGCAGCCTGAAAAAATATGGTTCCATTTGACTTTGTTGAACTTAAAGATTATAATAAACCTGTCATAATCAACATGCCATAACTAACCTTGTCATAACCAATATGTGGATTTAAGGCAGTAACAAGCATTAAGCTTTCATTCAAAAGTTTGCTAATACGATCTTTATTCGGTTTAATACCGATGACGCAGTTCTTTGTAAATGATGCACAAGCATCACCTAATAATCTTGCAGATCTTAACGTATTTGCAACTATCAGAGGTTTAAATACATTAAGTTCAAAATGGCCATTACTTCCACCGATAGTTACAGCAACATGATTACCCATAACTTGACAACAAACCATAGTCAATGATTCACATTGTGTTGGATTAACTTTACCAGGCATAATAGAGCTTCCTGGTTCATTTTCAGGAAGAGATAGTTCTCCTAAACCACAACGAGGTCCACTTCCCAAAAATCGAATATCATTAGCTATCTAAATATAAATTTTATAAGATAACAATTACATTTTTTTAATTTGATATTTTGCAAATATTCTTCAAATGTACCTTCATAAGTGAAACTGCCAATGTATTAAGTGCACCATGCACTTCTACCATAGTATCTTTAGTGGCTAAAGCTTCAAATTTATTAGGAGCAGTTACAAATGGTAAGCCAGTAAGTTCTGCAATCTTTGCTGCTGCTTTCTCTGCAAAACCTTTTGGTGCATTTAATCCTGTTCCTACTGCAGTACCACCAAGTGCTAACTCGTATAATCTTGGAAGAGTATTTTTTACTCTTTTAATACCGTTGCATACTTGTGCTGCATAACCTGCATTAAAATTATTTCTTTTTTTTTAAAATAGTCAACTTCGTTGCAAATACATACATAAAACATATTTTGATCGTAACCTGAAAATTCTTGTCCTAATGTTAAGGGCACAGCATCTTGAGTATGAGTTCTACCAATTTTTATTATATCTTTCCACGCTTTAGCCTTTTCGTCTAATGCAGCATGCAATTCTTCCAAACCAGGAAGTAATATCCTGTTAATTTCTAAAGCAACTGCTATATGCATAGCAGTAGGAAATGTATCATTACTACTTTGAGATTTATTTACATGATCATTTGGATGAACAGGATTTTTTGACCCAAGTTTACCACCAAGTAATTCAATTGCACGATTTGAGATCACCTAAATAAAATTGATAAAATTAAATAAAATTGAAAAGTCCGATATAACAAATTGGTAAACCAGTAAAAAGTTCAATTCAATAATGCGTTAATAAATACCTCATTAGTGTTCATATTGCTTTGTGTCCCAGAACCTGTTTGCCAAATTACCAATGGAAAATGATCATTATAAAGGTCTCCACATATAACATCATCTGCAGCTCTGCTAATAGCATCTGCTATTTTTGCATCCATTCCATATTCTTTATTTACCAGAGCTGCAGCTTTCTTTAATATACCCATTGCAACAATAACACCATACTAAAAAATATATAAATTAAGAATATTATATGTATTAAAATTGTTTTAAACAAAATTCAAGCATTAGACTTTCTTACAGGCATTCGTTCAAAACTATCACCTATTGGAAAATTTATCTTTGATCGCATTGTTTGTGCTCCATAATATTTGTCAGCAGGGACCTTTAGCTCACCAAAAGTGTCCCTTTCAATTCGAAATTCACCACTTGACTCCTAAAATTACAATATTAAAAGATTATAATAATAATAAAATTTGTAATAATAATAAAATTTATAAAAATAATATATGCTCATATACCATATTGAAGCAATGAATTATATAATAGAACTGAATGAATATAGCTTCAAAATACTGTTACAATATTTTAAGCAATTAAAGATCAAACAGATAAAGTCAATTATAATATTATGTACATATCAATTAGCACATACGTACTCAGATAAGATTTTGTGTTTGTAAAGTATCAAATTAAAAACAACGAACAAAACAAAAAATTACATACATAATTATGTAATATATAAATGAACATCTCTCATTGAATGAAGGATTTAATATGATAAAAAATTTGTTTCATACCATCTTTTAAATAAAATTTATCCGACGATTTTTATTTTTGTTGAAAAAATATGTTTCTCATTTAACATGCGATTAATTCGATTAAATGTCAAATGCGTTCAATTGTTATGTTACAAATGAAGTGGTGACAGGCACGAAAATATGCTAAAAAAAATTACTTGTAATATGATGGCATATTTTTCTATAATATTCTTTAAAAATATTTTTAGAACTAGTTCTTCAATGATTATGTAAAAATGCACGATCCAATTCGTATAAAAATTTTTAACGAAAACAGCAGAACAAAGAACAGACAAAATTTGATTCAGGAAGTTGTCATTAAAAAATGTTACACCTTTAAGTCATACTTTATATGATACAGTTGTACCTTTTTACTGGCTTTAGATGTATACAATGACAGTCTTAACGTTAAAAACGGCGATGATTTTTTTAATTCCAATAATCCATAATTGATAAATGAACATCTCAATAAGTTTAACGTCATTTTAATAATTTTTCTTTAATGCTTCTTTCAATAGCCGTTTCAAAAGTTAAAAAAAAAAATCGAAAAAAGTGCCTAGCATCGACCAAAAACGGTACGAAAGTAGACAAGTGAACAACTTGAAAATTGAGCACAAAATATATTGTAGTTAGATCGAGTTAACAATAGGCAAAGATGTCGAGTTTATTACAATTGTGATATTTGGTCAGCGATGCATGCACAAATAAATAAGATTGTGATTGGTTCGTATGATTCATTAATTGAGTTTAATTAATTAAGTAATTAATTAATATCGCATATCCTGTTACACTGCATTTACATTGTTTGAAGCTTATAAAGTGTTCTTCGTAAAAGCCGCTTTTGAATATATTTTGATAAGAACACATACGAAAAGCAATTGAAGTTTACATGTTGGTAACCGAATTTTTGATTGGCGAGCTACTGTTCTGGTTTCCAAAAAACATGCACTTTCAAACGTGCCATATAAACATACCCATGGAATTTTTTTCTTTTTGAATCGTTCTACTTTTAATTATAAATACGATGTCGAGCAGTTAATAGTGTGTTATTATTGACAAAATTATGTAGTGTTTTTATCAATCTATTAACTTTCGTCGCCATTGTATTTATGTTACGTGCGCCGCGGCGATATCACGTATAGTAGAAAGTAGAAACAACAAAATTATGGTTTGTTTTTGAAAAACGTTGTCTAAATGCTGGTTGATAACAAGCCGATAAATTTGTGTAACACGGTTTTATCTTGCTAACCGTGTATCAATTGGAACTGGTAATATTGAGACGAATTATTCAACGATTAAACTAAGCAGTCCATTGCAATTTTACGATATTTAACAATTTTTTTTCCTAAGATTTACATCTCATGTAAGCAGCACGAGGATCTTACATGTCATTCCATTTAATGATCCTTATTATGTAATTTGTGCAAAAGGGAATGCTATGCACAAAAAATCGTGGCTAAAGTTTGGTCGGAATAACATTGCAAGTGGTGTCTTTCAAAAATGACTGACTTTCCTTCCTCCTCTACTTTTACGAGGTAAGTAAAAACGTGGTTTATCAAGTGCACCACGCGGTTTTTACTTTCAATTCTTGATAATTGAAAATATCTTTCTGTGATTACGAACTATTTCATGATCGTGTCTTTTAGCTTTTAATTTGGTAAAAAAAAAAATTTTAACCGAATGTAAAATATTCTTAACCTAAAATATGACGGGTGCCGGGCTTCTTGTTTTCACCGAGTAATGTCTAAAATAATTCGAAATCATTGTGACGTTTCATACTTATTAATTAGATTTCTTAATTTTTTAATTTTCCGTGATGTATATGTTTATAAATACATTATCGTATTGTCGACTATCAAGCATTTGATTACATTGTGTAATTTTTCTTTTAATTAAAATATCAAAAAGTTTAAAGATTGTTTATGTTTTGGAGGATTTTTCAAATTGAATAATTTTGTAATGTACATTTATTGGCAGCTTTACTTAAGATGTTCAAATATAATTATTTGAAATCTTTAAAAGTTATTATAATCACAAACTAAATATCAATGAAAGTCTTAAAAACAATGATAACGTTATCTCTTTTTTTGAAGTTTTATAATGAAATTTTACATTAATGTAACAAGTAAAAGAATATTTTCAAATATTTATTACATGTAAATCAACTTTTATGTGAACAAGTTAATAAAACAATCGTTCTATTAATCTAGAGTCCAATGATACTATTTTAAATGATATAAACGATATTGTTACAAGTTTTAAAAACTGCAAGTAAATATTTATTTGAGCGATTAAGAATTATTTTTATAATTATGAATTTTATTTTGTTTATAAATTTGCAGGGTAATCAATAATGTGTTAACTTTTGTAAAATGTATTGCTAGAACCAGTTTTGTGATACTCAACAATGTTTATTGTATACCAACATATGTAGTATGGATGACATTATTATTTCCTGTAAAAGTTTATCAACCACAAGTATATTGGAGAATCGAAGGATTATTTTTTCATTGGCTATTAGCGATGGTGTCTATGTGGACGTGGTCTGCAGGTTATGATAGTGAGTATGCAAATAATTTATATATATAATTAAAATAATAATAATTATAATGCAATAATTTTTAATTTATAGTAATAGAACAAGGTGATGATATAGAAAAAATTATTAGTGAAAGAACGTTAGTAATAGCAAATCATCAAAGTACTGGCGATGTTCCTATACTAATGACAACATTTAATGCTAAACCAAATGTGTTACCTAATCTAATGTGGATTATGGATAGGATTTTCAAATTTACTAACTTTGGTATAGTTTCTATTTTGCACCAGGACTTTTTTATCGTATCTGTAAGTGATTATGTGTTTGTTAATTTGTTAATAGTATCTTATACAATTGAGTTATTTTATTTTCGATATTTTATTAGGGCCGGAAACGAAGAGAAGAAAGTTTGAAACAATTAGAAAAACATTTAAAAGAAGCATATATTCCTTTAAATAGAAAGTGGATGGTTCTCTTTCCAGAAGGAGGTTTTTTATGTAAAAGACGGGAAACGTCACAAAAATATGCTAAAAAGAATAATTTACCAATTCTTGAAAATGTTACATTACCACGAGTAGGAGCAATGCAAACTATATTTGATACAATTGGTCCGTCACAGGAAAATAATACAACAGAACAACAGTTAAACAGTAGACCAAGTAACTAATTTTATATGAACTATAATTTAATTCATGTTTTACATTAACTACAATAAGAATATGTATTACTAATATACATGTATAAATTTTTGTTTTAGGTATGTTGGTTGCTAAACCAGAAATCAATTGGATTCTAGATATAACAATAGCATATCCTCAAGGTAAACCACTTGACTTACCAACAATTATAACTGGTTCACGACCACCATGTGAAACAGTTTTATTTTACCGAGTTTTCCCCAGTTCAGTGGTAAGTTTTAAAATATAGATTGGTAGTTTTTTATTTTTTCTGTGGGGATATTTTATTATATTATTGATTTTAGGTTCCACGAGAACCAGAATTATTATCTAAATGGTTGTATGATAGATGGGTCGAAAAAGAAGCACTTTTGGAAAATTTTTACAAGTATGGAACATTTCTTGGCACGCAAGCACCTGCCAATGAAGGTTCCAAGATCCATCAGGATCCATTGAGATTCCTAGTCCTTCATTTATTTTTTATAACATCTAGTTATATACATTATAGTATGTTTGCATATGTGCTATCTTGCTTCTGGTAAAGCGTTTTATACTATACAAGAAATTACTTTCAAATATCAGTAAAATTATAATGTAGTAAAGTAAAACTATTCCTGCCTCAAATATTATTCTTGATGTGGACTAACAAAACTACGAATGTATGGATTGTCAATTCCAAATGAATGTTTAAAATCCAATTATGTCGTAGATAGTGAATTACAAATATTTGTTTCGTTACCATACCGATTTATTCATCGTTATTTGTTGATACGAATATAATTTCAAGTATACTTCATGTTGCAATAAGATATACAATTTTAATTTGAAATACTTATTTGCTGCTATATTTACATTTCGTAATAACAATTCACTGTGTAGTATAAAACACTTGTTTAACAACGATGAAAACACAATATTAGTTGGTTTTATTTGAATAACTAGTATTCAAGATAATTTCAGTCTATTTTATTAGGTATTGATGCTTAAATTTTTGAATATATAGAGCTGTCTAATATTTTGCATGAATTATTATAATATTTTAAAAACTATTTGAATTTTTCATTGCAAATTTAAAATTAAATTTCAATCTAAATTAAAATTAAACTTCAATATGCATATTACCTATAAAAAATAATTTAATGTTTGTTGATTCAAGTAGAGTATCTAATGCTACCAGTTGCATGATAGTTTTAAACATTGATATAAATGTTTCTTTTTTTTTATTTCTTCATTTATTATAAGATACAAAAATGTATCTATATTTGATTATCTGTCTGGAGGACTTGGCAACATTTCAGGCGAGTTTTGAAGTATCCTACTCGTGTGTTTTATATTATGATATATTAAATATTATCTTGAAATGTGTAATAGTAAATTGTTACTGCTATTTAGAAGCAGTGATGGTGAATACCATTTCAAAAAATATCCATTTATTTGTGATATATGAAGAAAAATATAGAAAAAAAGTATTTTTCAATGCGAAGTCAATCATATAAACATAATTTTTTTAAATTACATCTAGAAAATTTACATATAAGTTCATAATTCTATGAAAAAGTAGTTGTGAAATTTGAAGTAAATTGTTTCGAAACTTGGCAGAAATAAAAATATCTTTTCAAATCTGTCAAAATAAGTAAGGTGTGTACTTTATTGTTAAACTTTTCAACCAATAATAACACTGGTCAGTAAAAGAAGACGATATGTCAGCCGTGCCTTGTTCCTACGGACAAACCTCAGTGTTAATTGTATATACGCATATGCAAATCTCATGCATAATTTTCATAGTCAAATCAATGCCTACAATTAGTTTTTAAGATATTCATATAACATCACTTTACAAAAATGAAACTCATAATTGCATGTATGTAGAAATAATAGAATTATTGAAGACAGATTTTCGATGCTGCCTAACTTTATTGTAAAATAAACATATAGTCGAAATCGAAAATAATTTCTTGCCTCTTGGATCAAAGAAGCAATTAGCTAATGTACACATGAAATAAATATTCATTGTTGTGAAATAGCTGTAGCAATCAAATTTTTGTTGGGATTATTATAAATGAAAAGATTTCAAAACCTTTTCATTTATAATGAAACAAATCTTATTGGATTTGTGTAAATAAATCCAATAAGATCAATATTGGTATCAAATGATAGACCAAGTTTCTCTAATGCACGGTCGTAATAAAACACAGAACTGTCGAATATATAAATTTACATGAAAGAATATTAAATTATTTGCAATGTTTTCCTGCATTTAATTGCATTTAATATGAAACATATAGACAAATTTTTTCGAAATAAACAAATCATGTAATATCAAGGCAGGAAAAAAATTCAGATCAAAAAAATTTATATTTGCAATTTAATGATTTTTTGTATCTCATTCATGACATAAATGTATTTTTGCTTGATAAGATAATGAAATCTTACTCAAGATAATTATTGTCTTACTCAAGAGAATACTTTCTAGTCTTGGTTGTAAATTTGAGAAACAATAAAATGAGATTCTAAATATGTCACCAATTGTAATATAAGGAATTATTAAATTTGAAAATACAGTACATTGTTTAAAATTATTCAATGAAAAAAAAAATAAAATTGACTATTACTAATCAAAACAAAGGTTATAAAACATATTAAGATTTTACTAATATTTAATTATGAGTTTAATGTAAAAATTAAGCTCTTATTTATGTTTAAGAATATAGAGAGAAAACGAAAAGAAATGTAACGTAATACTAATAGCATAATAATGCGTTTACATCATTAAAAGGGCCAATATTTTTTAAATATTTAACTACATTAGATTTAAAATACAACATACAATCGTAATAATAAAAATTAAAATGTCAAGTTTTGATAATAACGCAGAATGGATTAAAAACAGTTGTATTTATCACAGTAAAATACATTACTGTATTAAGCATTTTGTTTCTGTACTGTGTACAAATTGCAAATCATATTGTTGAAACCCACTACATTTTATATAGTATACTTTTTAACAGACTATCAATATGAAGAAGGTAGAATAAAAATGAAAAACTGGTTGTGTTTGGTTGTGTTTTAATTTCTGTACTCTTAATGCTTTTATAAAAGCATTTCTATGAGAGAAAATATATGTTTATGAAAATATTATTTATATTATATTTAAAACAAAGCTTTATTACTATTAATATTGAAGCATGTTTTTCAGATAACTGAGTATTGCTTTATATTCTTTTATAAAAATATACATACTGTTTAAGATTTGTAATGCTGTAAACAAAATAACTATACTGAAGCTGAAGGCTTTATAATATATGCTGGTATTTGCAACGTTAGTATACTGTATCAAAGATGTTTAGAAGCTTTGATTTTATATTTGTACATTGCAACGGCTTTTTTAAAAAGTATAAAAATATAGCTAAAAAAATGTTTAACTATTTTTTCAAAGGAAAACCATTATAACAATGAATTTTTAATATCTGCGAAGAAAATACGTAATGCTCAAAAAAAAAATTAGATCGTTTTTGTGCAATGCATAAGGCATTATATTTCATATTTTTATCATAAAAATATTTACACAATTTGACATATTTTTAATTGCATCTTAGGTATGATTCCACATTCACAAATACTATACAAAAACAAATGTAAAAAAACATAACTTTAGCGTAAGTTCACGAGATTTTACAAGAAAATACATTGCTTGTATTCTTTTCTTATAAGAATTTTAATAAAATTGTTTTTAATGTACAAATCCTTTCTTGTGTAATCTGTTATTCGTTACACATACCAGTTATTTATTTTTTATTTAACTAATCGTTCTTGTGAATCGAATATAATTAAAGCAAAATGAAACTTATAAATTTCATATTGTATGGTGCAGCGGTGATTTGATGCTTTATTCGAGTGAGTAAATCAGATTTCGTGTTAGATTTTGAAATAAACTGGCTCTTTAATTATTACAGAAGACCATGTTCAAACTGCAATAATAACGATTATACAATACATTATAAAACGGAACTATTTATTGTAAAACTATTGTACAAATTGTATTTATAAAGAATTTCATTAAATCAAAGTAATTTAACAATATTTTACAATCGTGTTATTTATTTTTTTTCCATCCTATCCAAGACGAAATTAACAAAGAAAAAATGAAAAACAGAGAAATAGAAAAATAGATAAAAACATGCCAAATTCAAAGAAAAACCATTGGCTAAAGAAGTTAAAAAAACTGCATAAGAGATTGTGAAATAGCTTTTGAATTATATATGGCCATATATATTATAATTCCTAATAGGTTAAATAAAATCTAAGAATAAAGCTTAGAATCTAATTAGGAAGAAATAATTACAAAATTCCATAAATTAATGTTTTTAAATAGTTTTTATTACAAATGAATATTTGAACAATTCATGAACATTGAAACGCTATCACCACGTAGCGGTGAAACCAACGAACTAATTACTATGTCTGTTCTTGTCTCTCACTCTATTGCGCTCTTTATCTGTCGCACGAGACGTGTCTATCTTAATTGAATACCATTGCTTTCCTTGTCTGGCGCATCATATATATTTGTCCTTGTCGCACACTATTGCGCTCCTCGTCTGGCGCCCGGCGTATATCTGTCCTTGTCGCACGCTATTGCGCTCCTTGTTTATCGATGGTGCTGCCATCTAAGTACTTTTCAACTTGGAGTGGAACTAAAATTATAAAAATGAAAAATCCGACAGATGGCAGCATTTTGATC
>CAJDYZ010010908.1:58602-69990 GCA_903986555.1 Heterotrigona itama | reverse complement strand
GGGGGGGAGAGGGGGGAGGGGAGGGTACAAGCGAAAGAAAATGCACAGAGGGCTCGCGATCGGAATATATAATCGACTCCGCTTGGGATGTTCCCTGGTGAAAATATTGTTCTTTCACTCTCGGGAGCCTCGTCGAACGTCCAACGAATGTCGTCGACATGCCTCTTCTTTAAAGGAAATCCTTTCTTGAAATAGAAAAAAAAAGATAGGATTTCTTGAAGAGTAATTGATTCACGTTTTATTTCTCATCCGCAAGGATCTTGGTTCCTTTTATCAACGCTACTGAACAAATTATGAACGAATAAAATTTCGATGGAGTTCTATTTATATAACAGATATTTGTTTACTGCTGTTGATAGTATTAAAATAATTATTGTATATTGTTGTAACGATAAAAATTATTGCTACTAACGGAAACAAGGTGAAGAATTTCTAAAACTATGTAGCGTTGTAAAATCATGAATTAGTTATTTTGATCGTTCTGGTAATTCTAGCGTTAAAATGAGGAATGTTAATATTTGGAAACTCCTTGAACAGATTTTATACAGATATTTACTTTTTAACGAAGAATTCCTCGTTATTCTTTGAAGAAGAATTTTTTCGTAAAGTTTTTAGTTCTTTTTGTTGAAATGAAGAACCTTGCCATTGGCAATGTAATTTGGAAAATGTATCTTCTTTAAACAAAAAAAATTTAACTTTTAAGAAAAACAGGATTCTTAAAAATAACAGGATCTAAAAATTTAACTTTTAAGAAAAAAAGGATTCTTTGAAAATATAGAACAGATTTTATATTTAATTCTCGTGCAGATCTTCAAAAATATTCTGCTCTATTCTCAAACAATAAAGGGAAAATTCTTTAAAAATATATAATCCTGTGTAAAAAAAAAGTTTCGGTTCTTTCTAGTAAAATGAACGTAAAATGGATAATGGAAAGTGACTTGGAAAATTGGATGATTTTATTTTAAAGAAAAACAGGAAGAATTCTTTAGAAATATGCAGCAGGATTTGCATTTAATTTTCGTTCGTGAAAAAGGTAGTTTCTTTTATTTAAATGAGGAACATTAATAATCGAAATAGAGAAAGAACTTGAAAAAATGTCGTTTCTTTAAAAAGCTAAAGAGAAAAGCTTCTGAAAATAATTGAAATTACTTTTATTTTTTCTTTATATTTTTTATTTTTAAAGAACAAAATAGTTGAAGAATTTGAAATGCACGTTATTTAAAAAAAAAAAGAGAAGATTCTATCGAGAAAAATATAAAGAAGAATTCTTTAAAAGTAAAAAAGTAAGAGTTCCACTTATCGTGGAATATTAAAAATAGAAGATCAAAGTTTAAGGTTATTTAAAGCCAAGAAAATAGGAAATTAAAGGCTAAGATAGCAAGATGATATGGAAAATATATTTCTCCTTTCAGAACTATGTTATAACGTAAGAAAGAAGGATTCAGAAATAATTAATTTGCATTTAATCTTCGTTTTGCTCGAGTTCTATCTCCATTAATAATTAAAGTCGCAAATATCAATAACTGAAGTTGCTGAAAAACTTATCAAATTAAAAAGAAAACTTTTGGATTAAAATATAATTTATTTCAACTTATTTATTATATCTTTTTATCGAATTAATTATTTTAATTACGTTAACTATTATTAATTACTTAATAATCCTTATTAAAATGGATTGTTTTAACGATTAGAACAAGACCTTCCTTGACGTGATCCTCCTAGCAGGAAAAAGAAAACGTACAAAAGATAATGAAAGAGAAATATTTCGAAGTAATTAATTCGTACATTATTTCAACCTTCGTGGAATCTTTAATTATTTCTTCAAAGATAAAAGAAAAAAAAATCGAGAAACAAAAGCAATTTCAATATGATCTTCGTTCAAAAAGGGAGAAACATATCTCTTTAAGATAAAAGAAAGAATTCTTTGAAAATAATCGATTTCCATTTAGTATTCGTCCTTCTCTTTCCCCCCCCCCTCTCTCTTTCTTTTTCTCTGCTTTTTTTCATAAAATCCAGTGCTTCTTCGTATAAAAGTGGAGAAGACAGATGACCCTTAATAAGGTCAAATGGTGTTACCGTAAAATCAAAAAGGACGTTAGTCTGAGTTAAATTGAATCGCGTGACAAATTACGAATGAATTATTCATGGAACCGTGAAATATCCGGCCGATATCCTACGTATAATTCCGGCCAGTTCACAGACTTTTGAGAATTTCATTAAACCGATCACGATCCTTGTAAACGAAATCTGAATTTCGCCTCGTGAGAACGGATCCGACCGTTCGACCGATCTACTCATTGAAATTATCTTCTGTGTAATCCCGTCGTGTTTTCTGGCGAATCGAGCAAAGAAAAAAAAAAAAAAAGAAAGAAGAAAAAAAGTTTGGAAATTGGTAAAAATACCGTGGTATAGTTGTTGTTCATGAGTTCAGAAACACAGTTACAGAATATTATTGACTTCTCACGAGTGAGAATACCTTGAGAATATTTTGTTATGACATTTTAACATGAAGCAAAATATTACCAAATTTTCTCTTTTTTTTTCATTTCATCCCTCAGAGACTGCATATATGATCGCGAAGCTTTTCAAATCGTATCAAAGTTCTTATCTCCATTCTATTGCCATTAGTCTGACGAAGCTTTCGAAGCAGTTCTTGAATAAAGAAGCTTGCATTCCACTGACATTGTCCGACACAGATTCATTTTCAGGGGATTTTGTACAGTTTGATTCTCTTTTGTGAAATTTAGCTTCGATTTTTTAGCTCTTTTTTTTGGAAGAAAGAGATATTTATCTTAGTCGTTAACGTTTATTATAAAAGATTCAGGATTGTTCCTCTAAAAGATAATAAAAATCTGCACTTGTAAAATTTCGTCTAAGAAATCTGTATTCAAATAGAACAAGAAGAGTCCTCTAATACAGTACTTTTAATTTTGTGAAATAATTTTAAGATTTTAATTTCATGAAGATAAATGAAAAAAGGAATACTAGAGACTACAGAAATACTATAGTATATATAATATAAATTAATAGTATATATAATATGAATATTAATATGAATTAAATATTGGATTTCTTGAAAAACAGTCTTGGAAACATCCAATTTGCTGACTCTGTAAATTTGTCAAATCTCTCTGAATGAAATCTTCAAACCTCTGTCAAATACTATATTAAAATAAAATTTGTAAAACTAGTATACTAAAATAATAAAATAATAAATAATAAAATATATTATACATATTTACATTTTAATAAAACTAGTATACTAAAATAATAAAATAATAAAATATATTATAACATATTTACATTTTAATATATTAATAAAATAATAAAGTAAAATAATAATAGAAAAATATGATATATATTAAAATATATTATTTCTCATAAAATTTAATCTTGCTAAATTATAAATCACAAAATCATTTATTCCTTTTAAATTTTATGAAATACTCAGTTTCCCTCAAATTACAAAATCTTTAATCTTCCTAGGAACTACAAAATTACAAAATCTTTAAATTTTATCAACACACATATAGATTGAAAAATATTCCTCTCCTTTCATATCATACCATTCAGTTCGATCCAAATTCTATTTAATATTTAAAATCTGGTACTCTAAATTCTAAATTTGAAATATTTAATATAAATACTCTAGATAGAATATAGTACTCTTTATAGTACTCTTCACGTGTACATCACTTTGCTAAATCTCTATTAAATAAGGTACCTGATCATGCAACGATCGACCCATTCCTCAAATATTTAACTTCCCAGAACAAAGAGAAGAAAAATAAAAGAGTACAGGGAATATCTGTCGCAAACGTGTCCACGAATTGCTTCTCTCTTTTTCTTTCTCTCACTCTCTTTCTCCTCGAAAGAAGATTTTCCTGCCAAGAACAGAAATAGAGAAACGAAGAAGGAATGTTCGATCGACGTGTCTCATACGTGTCCTGAGAAGTCAAACGAGAGAGGAAACATCTTCAAAGTGCTTTTGATGAAAAGCTTTCTCGGTCCCCCTTTCTCGGCGAAACAGGCCGAGGTTCCCCTCGTCCGGTGGGAAAATGGCCACCAAACGACGTCGAGCAACGCGTTTCAATTAAAACATGAAAGAACTGGCGAGTCCGACGTTCCCGCGATTTAACTTTCGAGTCGAGATCCCCCTTTGTTATCGCGTTCAGTCCAACTTAAAACTTTCGAGCCAAGTTTTTTTCTCTTCGCTCGTTATTAAGGCACGCTTTCTCTCTGGCCCTCTTGGAAGAGGCCTCGAACGAAACGTCGAAAATACGTCGTGGCACACCCTCCGCGGGGTCAACCGTGGATCGCACGAAACGCAATAAAAAGGAGGAACAACTTTTTCGCCTTCCGCGTTATTGCAAAAAGTACAGAAAAGTGGAGGAAGAGAGTGGAACAGGTCGCCATTCGAAGGACGAAACTTTCGGACTGAAGCTTAGTCAGGTTATTTCCAAGTTACTCTCCCTCGTCTTCCCTTCAATCGAGAGTCCCATTTTTATATTCTTTTCTAAGAGAGAATGAACTCCTTTTCGAGAAAATATCGCAGGTTCGATTAATTTCGTTTTCGTGAAGATTCTTCGAAATCGAGGAGGTATTTCGCGGAAATGGAGAGCGGTCTTCTCGGAGGAAATTTTCTAGGCTCGATTGAAAACGTCAAAAATTCTGCGTTACAGAACTTTTCATTAATACTATCTGAGAATTGTGTTGCATTTAAATTATACATTTAACTGAGTGTTCAGTCGTTATACTTGAAGTTCACTGTGAGAAAATCAGGTTCCGTTCTTTGGAAAAAATTTTGCACATTCAATTGGAAAATCAATTACATTTGTTTTCATTTTTATTTAACAGTGGCACTACCGACGAATATAAAGTATAATATTTGTAACAAAGAAATTAAAATGCAAGGTGCAAGAAAAAGTTAATAACACAAGTTTCTATTAATATATTTCATTAAAAATCACTCGAGTATCTAAAAATATACCACTATAAATATAGAAAATTATAAATTGATCACTTTGGTCAATTCTAACGTTAAACAGAGCGAATTGAATTCGAAATTATTTTTAATAATTATTACGTGTACATGTTATAATTACATTACACTTATTATTTTGTTACTTTTGTTCTTTGAAAAGTGTATCAGATTCTTCTGTCTTAAAAGACAAACAATGCAACAGGTGCAACTTCCGTTAAAATAAAAATAGTTTGTCAAAGTAAAAATCACTTGAATCAATTATTCTGTTTTACAGTTAACTTTGAATTATAGTTTCAACAATTACGCGATTACAAAAATTTTTTCTTAATCTCGCAAGTTATCTCGAGACAGTTTAATATATAATGATCGTTCGATCAAGTCTGATAGACTTGTTGAATGAAAACAAATTACAGTTCAATCGTATTGTGAAGTATTATTATACTTCAAAACCTAAACCAAAATTATAGTTGCTTGGTGAATATCAATCAATCTAACGATCGAAATGCCCAAAACGGAACGAAACAAATTCAGATGAATTTTAATAAAGCCAATCAAAATGACCGAGACAAGTACCCGATTAAAAAAAGCAACGTTCGCTGCGCAATTTATTTTATTATTTATCAAAATTGGAAAATTTGATAAATAATAGCACGTCGCGGGAGGGCGATAGAAGAGAGGGGGAGAGGAAGGGGTTAAAAGGTATTCGATCGATAAAAATAATTAAAGCGTCGCAATTGAAAATATCGACTGAAAACGTGCCGTTCTTTAGGGAATCCCCTGTTAAATGAATATGGTATTCGGGGAACGGGAGCGTTAATAATTCGCAGATTATGAAATCCGCGTGAAATGTCGTCGTTCGAACACAAAAGATTAAAGGATAATTCAATCATTTTAACGTGATTCAGCGACATGATGCACGCGTACGCGCTGCTTTCGCGTATTTTTTTCATCAATTTTTCGTTATACACGCGGGATGATAGTTAGCCGATCCTTTAATTATTTCGAACAACGTGTTGTTAAATACTTAATTGGCGTAAAAGGCATAATAAAACGATCGACTAATGAGAATAATTACAGGATAATTAACGAGGAACAAGTTGAACGAGTTTTCTTTCTCTCTCTCTCTCTCTCTCTCTCTTGACTTGGTTGCTTATGTTACTGATCGCATAGAAATCTTAATATCATCAAACACTGAATAATTCTCTAAATACATGGCGTTCGATTTAATCTCCGCACGCTGGAAGATATTTCTTAATTATTCGCAGCGAAATATCTGCGTGATGAAGCCGTAACACAGTTTCCCAAAAATATATTTAAATTAACGAGAAATATTAATGGAATAACAAACTGGTTTGCAAGAGTTCGATTAAATTCTCGGCTGGGAATAAACTGAAATCAAGTTGAATTTAATATTTAAATAGATATCGGAGCAATTGAAGATATTAATTATAATTCCCTTAGGAAGAAAATCTTACACTGAAAGATAAGGTTTTAACTACGAGTATGGAAAGATATTATTGTATTGACCAGAAAGTAATTGCGTTTCTTTTTAATAGATGAACATATATTTTAAATCGCAAATTTATTCTATGATCCGACAGCTGATTGTTCAAGCTTGTGTTCAAGATAAAGAAAATGCATGATCTCGTTAACAACCTGTTCATTCGGCATCCATTTCGAAATGGAAAATCAACAAAGAACATCTTCTCGTCATATTTTGATTTATCATTTTTGAAAAGGAAAAAGAAAATTCTGTACAAGTTTTCGCAAAAAGTTATCTGATGTGTATAGTGAAGAAGAAGCCTCAAACGACAGTGTCAAAATTGGTTTGCTGAATTTCACTGAATTTCACTGATGAGGAAGTTAACGTTTTTCGTCGAAAAAGATTAAGGACTCTTTTGTTGACGCAGAAGCACAAAATTGCCTACGAAAAACAACATATTGTCTAATAAAGCTTTTGTTTCACCTTTTATTTGCACACAAAGAAAAAAGCAGTTACTTCTTGGTCAAATATATTCATGTTTATTTTTTTTAAAGAACATTTCACATTTAAAAGTAATATTTTGATGCTAAAATAAAAATTTTTAATTCAAATGGAATTGCTCTGTTAACGCTAACTTAATGTTAACGTCAAATCGATTAACGATCTTTAACAATGTCATTTAGACATTTAGTTAAAAAAGAATAAAATTTTCATTAAACAGAATGAGACGAGCGGGAAATTTTTAATAAGCGGAAGAAGCTAAAATAATACTGGAGGTTTTGTAGAAGTGACGCAGTGCTAAATTAAAAACAATATTTTAATCTGAGAATGAAATTTCAAACTCGAATTCCCGAAAACGCGAGAGAATCTTTTATTAAAAAGCAACAAGCAGAATTTTTTCATTCAACGTAAAAAAGAAAAAAAAAAAAAACGTGAAACACTTCAATTCAACGAAAAAGTTTCAACTACGATTACAAAAAAATTTATAATATTCGCGTGTTTTTACAAAAATAACCGTGACTAAGAAAACAATAACTGAATTGAGAAAAACAATTCTTCAGTATCAAAATAAGCTTATTCAGTATCAAAATAAAATTTAATACACGCCAAAGGAATTTTAATTATAGAAGAGTCTAAGTACGTTTTAACGATATAATTAAGAAAGGAAAGATTCTCCAACACCAAAAATAAAATTCAAACTTTCAACCAAAGCACCCTGAACTCATTCAATCGTGCCTCTGCCCTAATTATCAAATCGATTGAAAGATTCGACGTCAAGGATACTTTCGCCAAAGAAAGCAACAAACAGAATTTTCTACTAAAAATTAAAATAAAATAATAAAAATTAAGAAATAAAAGAAAGAACTTTAATTACAAAAGAAAATCTAGATATGATTAAACGAGAAACTCTCTGGTACGAAAATAGAATTTTGAAGTGCCTCTACCCTAAATAGCAAGTCGATTAAAATATCTAACGTCAGAGAAATGAAGCCCGATAAAAAGAAAATAACCACATTTCTCCCATTATACCGGCATTGAAACAATCTCCGTTTAATATCAGGATATTTTTGGCATCGTCCAATTTACGACATCGTAGACGAGGTGGATCCACAGTGGTTCGCCAGAGATGGCTCGTAAACGAATCGCCGAGAGCGCAGGAACGCGCGTGCAACCTTATCTTTTGACACGACTGGCCAGGTAAATCAATAGACTCGCCAGAGCTTGAAACAAAAAGAAAAAAAAAGAAAGAAAGAAAAATGCTCGTACACATGCGAACTGGTCTAGTAAACACATGAACTAGTCTATATTCGAGCCTTCTACTTCGCTGAATCGCGGCTGGCTACGTATAAGATTGGCTTCCCTGCCATTGAGATGTTTTGAATTACGGCGGTCCTCGATTTCTTACACGATTTACTTCATTCCGAGACCACAGTGAAACGATTTTTTATTGTAAAGAAATGTTCCCTTCCACTTTCTCTCTAACCACCCTCGACGTGGATTTCTTTTTTTTTTTTTTTTTTACCAGACATGAATGCGAATTTTGTATATTCATCGTTAATTTTGTGTTGTATATATTTATTATAAAGTGTATTTTTGTATTGTTTATTGAGTTATTAGTAGAGATCCACTGTTAAGATTTTATACATCTTTACACACTTATTATTGAATGGAAATCTACTATTAAGAGCAATTAAACGTGAAACATTCTCCTTCATTCTCCTACAAATATCTCTAAATTATTATTATTGCTCCGTGTATTTCATGATTTCATGAAAATTCTATAATTATTAATTTATGCATCGTTACTACATATTTCTAGAATACAAAATGTTAAAATATAAATAAAATATTGCGCGATTAGCATGAAACATATCTCAATACACAATTAGATACAATTATTAAACATATTTATTCCTCGTTGAAAGATCAATAAATTTATTGCACGGACAACATTTTCTTTTTTAGGGTAAGCTTTCTTTTCAAACGTACGATCGAGGAATGAAATATTACGTAAATTCTTTAATTTGACGTTCGAATATTGACGTTCTTCTGCGGAACGTTTATTCGAAGGAACTCTCGTGGAAATTACTTTGACATGAAATGGCTCAGGAAAGTAATAGCCTGCACGTATACTTAAGAAATTGGTTAACTGCTTGCTTGAGAGTTTATTTGGCGAGAAAGAGAGAAATTCGCTGATTTTGTCGAGTGTTCTTTGGATTTTCATTAGACGTGATTAAAAACTTCCCAAGCTTTCCCGTGTCTATTTCTAAATATTCAACGACGTAGACGATAACTGTCCGAGTTAACTCGATCAATCAATATGAAATGAGACTTCGAGTGAGCAACATTCCTAATTGAAAGTGTATTCCTAGCAAGATGTGCAAAATTTCTCGATGAAACGAGTATTTATAAAAGCCGCAGGAAATGTCTAAAGTATTTAAGAATCGTGAACATTAGAAAATCATTATAAGAGGGAAACGAGAAACAAGAAACGACGATTTGAAATAAATCGTGAATTAAATGTGTGGATTTATCGTGAATTCAAGTAAATTAAATGGGATTTAAATTAATCATTCAGTGGTATTAAATGAACTGTTGTTACGTTTCCGAGATTTATGCAAATTACAATTTCTTTTAATTTTACGATCGTAAAGCGAAATGTAATTTATTTCGATTACACGTATGTTTTCAACCAAAATGCCGCAAGATATCTCTTCAAGATTATAGATTTCGCACGAGAAAAATAAGATTTAATAACTGTGTTCAACACTGCATTCGACGACGTTGCATTTAATATATATTACGATTGGAATCAAGCAACTCAATTAAATTAAATGATCGGGATCAATTGGAGTTGATAATTTGAATATCAAATGGACAACATTAACACGTTGAATGACAATTTAAACACGAAATGCAGAGAACATTTATCTACGTCCGAATTTTTGAAAAATATGCAGTCTACATATATATACAATCACAGATCACATTACGATAGGCGTGATATACGTAGACACTGATCTTTACGTACACATTATATTTCTGAAACTTGAATTATTCCAAATAGAAAAGCGACGGTTCGAGTTGCCTTAGATTTAATTTTTATAAATCTTGATTAATTTGTTGGTTAATTAGATTGTTTAGCCTTTTTGGCGGGCTTCGAAAGCGTCGGTGAAAGAGAAAGAGGGCGTTGCAGTGTTCTTCGAGAAGACACCGGCGCGCCTAATCCGACGCGCGTTAATATGGCGTCGTGGTAATTGCACGGACGTTGTGCTCGAAAAAGAAAAAAAAGGAAAGGAAAGAAAGAAAGAAATGGAAAAAGTAAAAAAAGAAAGAGAAAAGGAGAAGAGGAAAACACCTCCATCAGAAGATTAAAAGTCAGGAAACTCGTTGTTCGCGTTGAGGAACACTATTCTCTATTGTGGCCTGCTTACAGTTCCCTTCGCGTTTCCAAAAATCTTCTGGCAACTCTCGGTTTTCGTTCTCTGAGGAATTTCCTGCCCTACTCGCAAGAATTTTCGAATTTTGTTCGTTTCGTTTTGTTTTTTTTCAGCGGCAATTGCTTTGAAATTGACGGAAAATGAAATTCAACAGAAAACTAAATTACAGCAATTGCAGTTATCTTTTATTATTCCTGCCAAAGAATATTTGACAATAATTTTAAGATTTTTAGCATCACCTTTTCCCTTGAACAGAGAAACTACGTAAGAAAGAAGAATTTCCAAGAAGAATTTCATTTCTCTTTCTCTTGGCAAAGTGAGGAATCTTCAAACTGACGAAAGAAATATAACGGAAAGATATTGCGTTACGTGCGCTTTTTAGAAATCCATCTCAAAGAGCTGGCCTGGTAAGATTTTTATCTTCGAACGATTACACTTTCCTTTGACTTGTTAAGATCGCGGGGATCGCAAGGATCTCGTAAGATAATTGTATCGATAATTTGAAGCTCGATTTCTTCTTTCGAATATCCAGCGCCAAAAGGACTCGTGGTAATTATAAACTTTTAAAATTGAAACCTCTCGCCCTCTCAAAGTTACGGCCAACTTTCGTTTAGAGGGACGTGAAATTCTTATTATTTTCGAAAGGAGAAAAAGAAAAGGAAGAATGGAAGCAACGGAGAAAAATATTAAATCAACTCTATAAATAATATTCATGCTCGAATTCCTTTCGTGTCGGCCGCCAACTAAGCGGCTTTGTCGAGATAAAAATTTGCCGTGTGACGGGGCATATAATATACCCGTGGTGGCGGAGTCAGAAAATTGAACTATTAACTCGTGGCCGATAGTTCAGATGGAAAGTCGGTGGGCGTTAATTCGTCCTTGCGATTTCACGCGAAACTCCTCCCGCGTTACTTTTTATTGGAGCAAGAGAAAAAGAAAAGGAAAGATTCTATCGATCTGCTCGAATAAAATGCTAAGAC
>CAJDYZ010010908.1:4959-28178 GCA_903986555.1 Heterotrigona itama | reverse complement strand
ATATATATATATATATATATATATATATATATATATATATCTTTCTCTCTTACGTATTCTGTCATTCTCTAACAGACGGTTAGGAATTGTTATTTCTCTTTGCCACCGCTACCACTTAACCTATTGAATCTTTTATGAAAAAGCTCTCTTTGAACCGATTCTAAGAGAGACTCGGTGCACTTTGGATTCGAGAATGTCTCTTTGTGATCTTTATTTCATGAGCAACGGGAAGGATTTCAAAGCGTTTATGATCGACTGCAATTTTCGGGGTAGTTCTGAAGTTAACGACTCGAGCTTGTTAATATTCGCTCGATCGAAGTTTAAAACTGGATTCTTATACTACTTTCTCGATTACAATTTCGAAGAACAGGGAACTTGGAGAACAGATTAGTGACTGTTGAATTTTGAGACAGAGTGTTTCAACTACTTCTTTTTCAAAATTATTTGTAATTTATAGCTCGACATATTCACCTAAGTAATAGATTACACAAAAGAAACTTGAGAAACAGAGTCGAGTGTTCAAATTTGATTTCCGATTGCTAATTGAATAATAAAGTCGTTGATGAGATCAAGGCGAAAATTTTTCTATCTCGCCGCAGAGCACAATTTACAAAGTAGATCGTGTAATAATCTGCCTGTAGGGACTTAAAAATCTCACGATTAAAAAGAAATCTCTCTCACTCGAGAGGAAAGATATAAAATTCGCAGAGTTCGGAAAATTATCCGCTCACGTTCTTGCTGCGATGGAACGGTATTGGAAATTCGAGTGTAACTCTATTACCAATTTTCAGGGCCTCGCAATCGCACGCCAGGCTAATTTTACACCGTGATACGTCTAAAAGGCTGTTCGAAACTTTGGCGGTAAGTTTCAACGAGAAAGTTATCGCAGCCGTTGAAACGCAATAAGAAACGAGCTACCTGAATCAGGAGCCGAGCCACTCGAGGAAAGAAGTCTCGTTACCAGGATGTTGCGTGTCTACACATGCGTGAAATCTCATTAAGAAATGACTTCACAACGTTACGTTCTCGAGCTTGCCTCGCCGATTCCACGTTACAGCATCGAAATAAAAACCCTCGAACGCGATGCTAATTGAAAATTTTCCGTATGGCTTGCCGCTTGAGAAAATTTCCGAACAACTACGCCTAACATCTGAAGCGAAATTTCTAGGATAACGAGAACCCGAAATTATTAAGTAAATTTTAGTAGAATACTTCTGAAAAGATTTTACATGAGTTTCATTATATTTTTTATGACTATTATTTACTGTATATGAATATAGCAGATGGAATTAAATAATTGAACAATTGAATGAAATAATAAGTATCCAATAGATATTTATAATAAAGTTTTTAAATAGATTTGATCAAAATTTTGATTAATTTCAACAAAACTTTCAATTATTCAATTCCCTAGTTATCTTCCAAAAAATTATCCCTATAAGAGAAAATTTCTAAAACGTTATTTAAATTATTAAAATTACAAATTATTAATTACGGTACTGTACCTAATTACTAATTGTTCCCGTGTAATAGAAAAAGTAGAGTTTCTTTTAAAATAATGATCGTCCAACAAACATTTTCTATTAATTCTAATCTTCTCATTTAATTCTACTCGACTGAATCATTCTCAAACTTCAAAATGCAGAATTCCAAAAAAAATAATGGAACAAATAAAATTGCATCGTTACATTATCAATTTTAATAAATTTCTTCGAACCTTCTGATCCTCTAATTCAATCTTTAAAGTACAAATTATTAGACTGTATCCTAAATTGTTGAATTAATTTTGTTGTTTCTCCATACTTTGAAATATCCCCTTTCGACCGCGAATAAAACGTGAGAAATTCGCACGGAATTTACGAGTTCTCGACACGCCGAACCTGTCCATTCTCCCAGCAGGCGTCGTGTGCCAAATAGTATCAACCAAGTTGAGGGATATTAAAACCATCGGTACGAAATGCCTTGCAAGATACGCGACTGCATTCGCGAATAACTTCGCCAATTAAAATCTAGGTCGTTGAACGTTTTCCAGCGTCGTGGCCACGCGCGCCCCATAAACACTTCCAACTATCTTTTCGTTCCAGTTAGAAACGTTATCGTTATGAGGAACAATTTGCTTAATGACAATATGGCTCGCGACCAATGCCTCTCCACCTTTCCAGCGAGAAAATCGTCAATTGGCAAAATTCACAAAAAAACTCTTTCGAACTTTTTAATTTTGTTTAATCGTGTTTCTTTTGTTTTTTAATTTCGCTTAATCACGGGAATGACTTGGAACTTTTGTAAATTAAGTGAATTGTCAATTGAATAAACTTAAATAAACTGATTTTTGCAACTAACAGAGTTGAGTAGTTTGAAAATTAAGTAAATGAATGGTACTTTAGTAACTTTGATGCTGAATGAAACGTTTATGATAATTCTTCAAACACACGAAGTAGAAATGTTTCCATTTTTTAGTAGAATTTTAATCATTTGAAGATAAATAATCAAAATGAATGTATTGATCATTGAAACACTTTTTTCCTACATACAACTAACTTTCTTTGATTGATATCCCATCTTTCTAAACCTTTATACAACATATCTTTTCTATAACTAATACTAATTTCTATAAGTTATATCTGAAACTGAAGTTGTATTTGAAACAAACTTATATATTAGTATTACAATTTAAATAAAAAAAAAAACAAGATAAAAAGATCTGCAATAAAGACATATTACACACAAAAAAAAAAGTTACCATCAGATATTATCTCATAATTGATATTTTATTAACTGAATTATATTTATTATGAAAATTGAATGCAAGGAACTTTAGTGATTGGATTTAAATTAGACTGAATACGTCAGAAATTGAAAAATATTGATACAAAGATGAAAGAAGATTCGATTCAAATCACATTTACTTTATGTAACACGAAGAATAGAAAAAATTGTCCAAAATATGTTTATTGCAAGATTTTTATTACATATAAGTGACAATCGCGAATAAACTTTGATTTGCGAAATTCGAATATGTATAAACTTCTATTTATTGTTGAAACATTTAGAATAGAGAAAATAAGAGAAAATGATAAGAAAATAACTTTAATAGTGAACAATCATTATTATTGACTCCAATAATAATAAATTGGATACTAATTAATATTTCAAAATAAACTAATATTCTACAAAGAATTTCTATCGATTTTGTAAATTTCTTTCTAAAACAATTATTTGATATATTTACTTTATATATTTTCACACTTTTATTTTATATATTTTATACAAATCAGTTACACTTTCATACATATGTGAATATATTAAATATATAATAAAATTTAACAAAGTCATAGCTAATAAAAAATATATATATTTTTAGCACTATTTTCTGTAATAAATGCAGTAGTAAGTGCTGAAAAAGAAAACTTACCACACTAACTAAAATGGCTACTGACAAAGAGAATGTAAAACAATAGCCAGAAGGGCCACTAACAAAGAAATCGCGATACAGTAGCCAGATGAGCTACTAAAATAACATTTTCTTCTCAGTACAATAGCCTTCTACGAATCTAGTTGAAGAATTTGGACATTTTGTAAACGCAACGCTACTTCAACAAACTCGACTATTCATTATCGCAATTCTAAGAGAAAAAACTAGTCACGATGGAAAAACATCGCAACACTAAAAGTAAATGTAATTGAAAATCGCGACGAAATAATGTCAAACAATACAAAAGATACTTTGAATTTTCCAACACTCTAAACTCAATTAAAAACAATGACTCTATAATTTAATTGAAAACAATAGAAAGCAAGATAAATTTTACTACGTACGGTGAAATAACTATAAAAATTCAAATCAAAACTGCAAAAGACAATCGCGGTATCATAATTCGTAACTGTAAAGCAAACACGATTGTCATTTCTTCGCATTATCATTTCTAATTTAAACCGTCAAATCAATTTCTCACAATACTAATAAACAGGCGCGAAACTATTTTGCAACTCTAATTCAACTTTTCGTCAATCTATCGCAACCTGTATTTAAAAAATGGCAAAACAGGCACACCAACACATCCACGGTTCTCACACACGCCACTCGGGCGCAGACCTAAAGTAGAGAGGACGTCCCGGGACGCCCCGACATTCGAGCTTAACACACAACTTTCACACTATAATTTACGTACCATTTTCCTGAAATCGACTGACAATGGTTAGCGACCATTGCGTAAAACGTGACTAAATTACGTTTACAACTATATGTGAGATATTAATAACTGAGAAAAAATACACATAATTTTCATAGAAATTACATGTGCAAATTAACTTGGAATCATTACTATAATTGATCGTATAATTAATAATATAATTATAGTGTAATTAATGGATATTATTATAATAAATTCATACTTCAAATTAGTGCGTAAATAATTTGAATATTACAACTTGTAATGAATGAAATACAATAAAAACGACGCAATTCCACATCCTAACCATAAACACACATGCAGAAAATACATCGTGCACGATACGCTAACACACTGTCGGTCGCTAGGAAATTTTTTATAAAATTACAAACTATGATCATCATGCCTAATGTCTTTCACCCACCCAAATAGTACCTGAGTGAGATCCTGACAATGAACACGGAAAGGGTTAAACCTGAAAATCCTGAGCTAAAAAAAGTGATTAGTTCATGCAATTTGTATCTAACGAACTGTTGTATCATTTCATTTCAAACTATAATGACTCTACTATTTGAGAAATTATTGAAGTTGTAAGAAAATAAAAACAATGAAGAGGACCTGAATTTGTTAAAAAAGATATGAAAATCAAACAATTGACTTTAAATTAAATATTAATAGAAACAATCTCAGGCGACTTCTTCATCAAAGCACATTTTTGAAAATGCGAAAACAGTGTCCAAGCTTGCTTTGATTCAAAAATCAAGCCTATCAAATCAATCAATACATCTGCCTATCGCGATGCATTTTCTTGCACATAAAGTTTCATACATTTTCCTACGGAAAGTATAAAAAGAAAGATGAAATTGAAAATTATTAATTATTATAACAATTATTAATTATTAATTATTATAACACAAACATATCACCAGTATCAATAAGTAATAATATCTTTCATAAGAACGAAGTCGGAGAGTATCCGTCTTCTCTACTATGAAATGCTCAAACGAAATCGTATTAATAACAATTATTTATAAATATTTATAATTTATCTATTCATATGGATATCTTAAACATTGTGTAAACATTTATACTGAAGATATTTTGATTTTATACATAATTACTATAAATGAATATATAATCTCACTAACTGATAAAATCGCGATGTGCAAGAAGCCCATCCTGATCTAATATATAAAAAACTTGAAAAAAAAGTTGCTACTCACGGCTACGTAGAAATTCGAACATAATCCAAAAGGTAACGTTACTTACCGAACGGTGTGCCATCGGCGTTTTGAAGACGACTTCCAATGCTCGTTTATGGTGAACCATGATAGAATTATTCAGCTCGTTACTCAGTATCCTCCTGCTCCTCTCTCTCTCTCTCTCTCTCTCTCTCTCTCTCCACGATAGCGAAGGTAATTTTCTTTGTGCTAAGTGTCCAAAGGGTTCCGCAGGTCTGCTCTTGTTCTTTGAAGCTCCAAGATGAAAGAACTGGAATACATAGTTGTTTGCTTATGAGCTTGTTTATTACCCACCAATTTGTGCGGAAAATTAGGGTTTCGAATAGGAAATTTAACGTCTTAACAAAATTATATTACAACGAATTCATTAAACGATTAATTTTTAAATTGAATGCAGCTTGCATTAAGTGTTAATATTTCAATCATGGATAAATTGTTATATTTTAGATTCTATTTTCATATTTTTGTTCGCGAAATCGTGCCAAAATTTAAATCTTGTACAGGTTTTCAGAGGTGTTTTTAATTAAAATGAAAATTTCGATTTACACCAATATAATCCTCAATTTCACGTCCAGTGAATCGTGTCTCGTTACAAATTGTTCGTTTATGAATATAGGACTTCTACTATTCAATCGTATTAAGTAAGTGTTTACTTAATAATTATTTAATATATTTTTATAAATAAAAAAAATGAGAAATATATAAAAATTTCATAAAAAATTTTAATGAATTCAATTTTATTTTGTATGGATGTGAGATACTTAAAATAATGAAATGGAAGAAAGGATTGTGCGAAATCGCGTTCAATCCACCAGTATGCAATAATAAGCAGAGAAGAGAAAATAAAATTTTTTCACAAGACAAGTTTCCCAAAAAATAATACAGCAAATTAAATGATACACAAATGAGCAAGATCATTTCAGAATCATTGATTGAAAACGAAATTTCATGTGAAAAGATATTTCGATTTACTTTTCCACCATCAAGAACACTTTGCATATCGTATTAACACTAAAAATACCAAAGGTATTAAAATAACTAGCTTGTAACTTTCCAGAAATTTTATAATATATTCACAACGGCGTACTTTCAAAAGCTCGAATGACTTTTAACAAAATACATAAATGGAATCTCGCGTTCTTCATTGCATTTATAAATCTTTCCTTGCCTCCTTGCCACTTTAATCCCTCTCCGCTAGAAATTTCACAATTCAATCGATAAATGTAATAAACCTAAAATTATAAATCAAAACAAATTGAAGGCTAACGAGACGCAGGCGCTTTTAAAAGTTAGAAGGTGTTTCGCAACTTCTCTCATTTTCGTCCCCGGGAGAAAAGGATGTTAATTGATAAAATCCCTTAACAGAGAGTTTCCTCGATTTTTTCCCCTTTTTCTCGCACTCTTGCGAAACACGTTTCGCGACGAAGTAACATCTGGCTCGCGAGAAAAGGGAAAAACGGTGGACGTGGTTCTTCGAATTAAACTTAAGAATGGACGACAAGAAAGGCGGGGATAACGTAATTAACGTACGACGTTATTGGTATGGTAAAGCGAGATGAGTTTTCAAGAATTAAGCATTAAGCGGCTGGCAGACGTTCCAAATGCCGTGGAATTTGCAATGGCCGGTGTTCGCGATTCGTTCAAAAGTTTCGCGCGAGTTTCGGGTTCTAAAGGAATTAGTAATATCCTCACGGCGCCAAAGATTAGGTAAATAGCTCGGGATTATCCGAGGGATAAGATGGAATTTCTTTTACTCTGCAATTTGTATCTCGGATAGTGGACGCTGCGAAATATAAAATATACTCGCGAGGAAATGTGGTAGAGGTTTTTAATGGTAGACTATTGCAAAAGCAGGTGAGAATAATTCTCTGTTGCAAGAAAATACAATTTATTGTTCAAGAATAATTTTTTCTATTTATTTCTTTTAACTACTTTCTACGTTACTTCTCTTTATTTATACAATTTGTGTTTGTGCAAATAAATTGGAGTAGGTGTCGTACAAGTAAATCCTATTTATTATGCAAATAACCACGATCAATTGAGAATCATTTTCAATCTGTAAAGTTAATAACATTCTTTTGCAGGAAACAAGACAAAACGAGGAATGCGATGAAAGAAACATAATTTAAA
This sequence comes from Heterotrigona itama, assembly GCA_903986555.1. Taxonomy (NCBI): domain Eukaryota; kingdom Metazoa; phylum Arthropoda; class Insecta; order Hymenoptera; family Apidae; genus Heterotrigona; species Heterotrigona itama. Next base: position 20,638 of record CAJDYZ010010908.1, on the reverse strand, counting down.
TAAATATTCATTTTGCTTGTTAAAAATTAGTCTTGAATGTATAAAACAAACGTGATCATCCACAGAAACTTAAAATTATCGACAATTAAAAGAGAAATCTACAACATTAACTATGGAAAAAAACTTGAAGCGCAGCTTGATGAGTTAACGTCAAACCGTATTGGACACAAATCTAATGATTTAAAAGGCTGAAAAGATTTAAGCCAGCAAATTCTAAGAGTAACAAATCCAGAGAATAAAGTATCAGTGAATACATACTCTGAATTTTATATTTACTGTTCTGAATTTATTACTGTTCTATTCTTTTTATTAAAATTAATATTTTTTAATATTAAAATTATTTATTGTTATTTCAATAACAATTTATAGTGTAACAATGAGTATAAAAATTCAGAGTTTGATTTGTAATTGTTTCATTTCAAAATATTTTAGATTTTAAAAATAACAAATCCAGAAAGAAAAGCATCTTTGAATTTTATATTTATTGTACTATTTTTCCTTACTAAAATTCAATACATTGATATTTCAACTTTATTGATATTTCAACAGATTATAATATAACTATGGATGCCAAAAAGGAAAAAAAAAATGTATAAAAATTCACAATCTAACTTGTGATCGTTTCATTTCAAAAATGAATTCCAGATTCTACATTTCTGAATTTCACATCTGAATTTCAGATTCTACAAAAACAAATCTAGAGAAAAATGCATCGGCGGATACTCTGAATTTTGTATTACCGTTCTGTTACTAACATAAAAATTATTTATTGTTACTTTAATAACAGATTATAATATAACAATGAATGTCCAGAAAAAAAAATCCACTATCTAACTGTTATCGTTGTGATCATTATCGACTGTAGTTATCGCTTCATTTTACAATATTTCTGGATCTTTATATGATCGCATATCGAAATATATCGCAACAACAATATTGTGAGATGAGTTACTGAAAGTTTAATAAGCAACCAGCCTCGGCAGCCAAGCGAATTGTTTTAATATTAAATCACCGGCAGCGAGCATCTGTTCGGTTCTCAGGATCAGACAAACGGATTCGCATAATTATCGCATGAAAACGCTTTTCTCTCTACTCGTCCTCGCGCAGCTTTCACATCCCGTACTACGTCGGGGATCGGTCACGGGCAACCGGCTCAATTGTTACAACAAATATTCCGTTGTATTCGCTGAATTATTATAATTTCTCCTTTCTCTTTCAAGGAATTAAGTCACCTTGACTATTTAAAATTGAACATATAAAAAACATTTACAATTTATTTAAAATAAGATAATAAATTATAGAATATATAAAAAAATTATAATTATAAATTATAAGGAACAGCAAGGAATCATTCAATTCCCTTTTCCATTTTCCAAGAATATTTTCTTCCTTTAAAAACGAAGAAAAAAAAGTTTGTTGAAAATGGAATACATTTGCTCAATCAAATTCACTTACTAATCTACTTTTCTTTGATAGGACTTTTCATACGAAAGAAATTTTCTACGAAGCTCGTAAATTAATCATCATTTGACACAAGACTTAACACTTAATAGAAGCTATGGCTATACTTAACACCGAATAGAGCCTTTTGTGCTATTTTGATTATACTACCCACGTGTCTTCACTAACATTACATTTTCACACCCATTACAAATCGCTTAATTTCTAATACATTAAAACGTTTCATTCGAACGAACGAGCACCTTTGTGCACCTAATCTAAGGCCACGAGGAACGCATTATGAATCGACTTGACTAAAATAGGAGACGCAAAAGGCAACAAGGGGGAGAAAAAATCGCCCGATCGTGAATACGAGCGTCGTGCTTCTTGTATAGAATTTCTTTTTTTATTCTCGTTCAATTAATCTCTCGTCTGATTTTCATCGTCGATATTGTCCCCGGCGAACAATGAAAATATTTGCTCGCTTTTCATCTCGTTCTCACGCCGCGTACCAATCGAACGGAGGCTGCGCACGAGTTAAAATAGCCGATTATTACTTCCGCGTGAAACGAAAACGTGCATGATCGATGACGATGCGTGTGAGACAACAAGGTGATGGAAATTTGTTCGCGTAAAATCGAGCGACAGAGCCAATTTTGAAGCCTTTCGCCGATGAAAATATTCCTGGAGGAATGTTCGCCCTGTGTCGATAGAACAGAGCCAGTGTAAAGGATGGTAAAGGGGATGATGCGAGTACCGAACGTAATCATGCAAAATATGCCTAAAGTGGATATTATGCACGTTAATAATTAGGGTGAAATCGTGATACAACAGGTCAGGAAGTGATTACACCGGGCGAATCACTTAAGCACAGACGAGGCATATCAATAGAACTAGAATACAATCTATTTTTTTGTTCTACGATTTCGGAGTACTAGGACATCCTTATTATTCTCGTATCACATTCTGTATAAATAATTATTTTCCAAATAAAATTATAAACATACAATTTTCAACAAACAAAGAAATAATAGCACATAAATTATAATAGCAATTAAATAGAAATTACTATGCTAAAAATTATTTGTAATTTTATACTAAAATTTAGTATAAAATTCAATTCTAACCAGTAGAAACCTTATAACCTTATAACATAATTGTAACCTTATAATTGTTAATTCTAATAAAACCTAATTCATTGTTATATTGCATACACATTTATATATTTTATTATTTTATTATATGCTTTTACACATACACACCTCTACTTTAGCATTTTCTATTCATTTGTTGATTCTCCTAACTTCATACTGCGCAATTCTTAAGAATTCTAATACTAAAAGATAATAATTTATTAAGAATGTACGTATTTAATAGTTACAATAATAATTTCACTGCGTAATATAATGAAATCGCTCTAAATAAAGTAAAGCGTAGAAGGCCTTGAAGCTCTATGTATATTTGAAATACAATTCACAATATGTAATTTCGTAATTATGCAAAGATGAAAGTGAAAAAAATTAAATCAATTAATATTTCATTTCGAATGTAAAGATTGTAGCAGCTTAATGATATATACTTTCAACTGGACTTTCAATAATATTCTTTCAATTCTTGTATTAGATTATTAAATTCAAAGTTTTCGTACTTTACTATATTATATGTATACTTTATTATACTGTATATACTTTATTATACTTTTTTCAAATGTTGGCGTGGAATTGAAACGATTCGAAACAAAGTAATATTTCACACGCGTGGCATTGTTTCTTAAATATATATTTAGCTGTGAAATTTTAACTCATGCAAATTTTCGAATATTTATAACGTGACGTGATATATTACTAATGTGGATACTCTAATAACATTCAGTAATTGTTTTCCATTTACAGCATTCAGTATTGACAAATACTTTATAATTTACAACAATATCTTGAATATATATTCAAGTTTCTTTGTAATCATGTTCTAGAAAAATAGCAGTATTTTCTACATGAACGTATCTTTCGCCTTTTCCCTACTAATCAGCTTTATTTTCAGAAAATTTTTGCGACCGCATGCAATGCGGTCAGTAGAATCAGTGTTTGTGATATTTTCCTGAGTAAAATGGCTCTCACTAAATTAAATTATTAATTAATTTAAATTATAAGTCGCGAAATTAGAGTCAATGAGTCTGCCGATTGTTATCTAAATGCGCGCATTGATAGTTCTTTATTTTATTTTTTTTTTCTTTATTTATTCTTGTTCAGTGTTCATTTTTAGTATTAAAATCAATGCTTAAGAGGATAAAGCCTCTGCTGGATATCGTAAGTAGTTTTATATGTTGCTCATCTCAATTTCTTCACAGTATTAATTCTTCTGCATTTTAGTGAGAAAATCCAACAATGGCTCTAAAGAGTGTAAGAATCTTTCATTATCTGCAACTTAAGATTTTGCTTTCCTTTTAAATATAAATTCAAATGTTCAATGTTTGTTACAGATCTTCTACAGTCTCCATTTCCCCTAATCTTCCAAGAATCTTGCGACGCATCAAAAGCTAAAAATGTAAGTACTTTAGCATGTATTTAGATTGTATTCTCTATACTTCTTTTTCTATTGAAGTCGAATATAGAATTATAATCATAAAAACACTTCAAACTATTAGTCCCAATTCTTATCAATATTAGAATTTAAATATTCGCAAATAACATTGTGTCTTTAGAAATAAATAATTTTTTATGTTTTTCGAGAAACTTTCGACAGCGTTCACTTCCACCATGGGATTCGCAGTGGTATTTACTTAATGAGAAGATAATTCTCCGATAACGCTTCAGTGCAGCATTAATAATAACGTTGTTCGCATCTATTCCATGAATCGCATGTAATTATATTCCTCCGGTCACTCAATCATGTCGTAGGACGAAAGATCCGAATCGATACAGGTGACTGGTTGTATACATAAAATTTTTGGTGACCGTGGATATTTTTTATAACCGTAAGTAGTAGCATTTTCTTCAGATTTTTTATCTATTAGATCAGGATAGAATTTCTTGCATATCATGATTTTAATAATTGAAATATATATATTTATAATAATTACTTATAAAACTTAAATATCTTCGAACGTTTGCAAAAGTAAAGTATCTATATGAAGATAAATTGTAAATATTTATAAATAATTATTATCAGAATTTCGTTTGAGCATTTCATAGAGAAGATGAATATTCTCCGACTTCATTGCTATGAAACATGCAGTTATTAGTTATTGATGTACTGATAATATATTTTGTAATAATTCATAATTTTCAATTTCATCTTCCCTTTTATAATAGTATTAAATGATTTAATTAATTGAATTTTATAATTATAAACTTCGATACAGTTTGAAATATATAATACATTGGAATTCTTTTCGTAGAAAAATCTATGAAATTTTATGTGCAAGAAGATACTTCGCAACAGTCAGATTTTTAAATCAAAGCAACAAATTTGGACACTGCTTTCGCATTTTCGAAAATGTGCTTTGATGAAGAAGTCGCCTGAGGTTATTAATATTCTATTAATATTTAATTTAGAGTCCATTGTTTGATTTTGATTGTTTTAGTCTATTGTTGCATTTCATACCTTTTTGTAATAAATTCAATTGTAATTTCAATAAATGTGTGTCTGTGTGTGGATGTAAAATTGCGTCATTTTTATTGTTGCATTCATTATAAGTTGAAATCAGAGGACCTTAAATCAAAATTCTACGTCATTTTCTCTCATCAGTATTGTAAAAATGACAAAAAAATAACTAACTAATAAGAGGCGTTTCTATCACTGATAACCAAATTCATTTCTAACAATAAGAAACTATCGTATCACGACGAACGGGATTAAAATCACAGTTATATAATAATCGCGATCAACATTATTATTCTACGACCTAAATACGGGTTCGACTACTTTGGATTAGGATCAGTTTCACGTATCGCAAATGACGATGGAATCGATGAGACTGGAGAGGAAACGGGTGGCAGGATTATGATAACATGGTATAGCGTCCGCAGGATTTATCTGGAAAACTTGTTCCATAACTATATATAGGATTTCTTTGTGTGCTACATCCGATTAATTCGATAATCTTGAACTCGGCCATCGTCCTATTTCTCCGTACCCATTCACCGTTAACGACCAGAGACGACTGGTTTAGTGGATATAATAATAGATATTGCACGGTCCTTCCGAAAGTCTTGTAAAAAGATTATTTTTATACAAATAAACCTAAGCATGACGTATTTACTTATTCGCTGATGCATAAAATAACGATGATCTTTTAAAACATAGAAAGCAAAAATAATCTACTTTGCTTCGACAAAACTTATTTTCTATTCTGTCACAGTAAATTACAACATTATTTCTTAATTTTCTGTCTATATTTCTGAATATTTCACGCTAAATAATAATTGAGAGACTCCAAGACGAAGAGATCTTAGAGAGAAATGTACATAACATTAGAAGCGTCTTGCGTTAAAAGAGAAATGCGTTCGATCGAATTTTAAATTAATTCCTCGTTGTCGAGCGAAGCTTGCATGGGAAGTTGAATAAATTTTGTAATTAGGCGAATGAAATTCTCGATTCGTGTCGTAACAACCAGACAAGGTATACGCGATAACAGGAATAATTTCCAAATACCTGACGCTTTAAACTTATCCCTTACTAATTTCGCGCGGAAATTCCCCGAAAATTCGTCAATTGCGAAATAAACCTGCGGAAAGCCAACAGCAAACTAACGTTCTATGACAGAACGAAAGATACTGATAATTAATAGACGCGTGTAATTTGGAAACTAAGGGGATTCTCTAATAATCTATCGAAGATTATGTTTTTCTTCATTTTCTAAATACGAATTATTCTAAATAAAAACTATTTCTAAATAAGAGAACAGGATACTGATATTTCTATTAATCACTTCTATAAATAATTATTTGTTAAATTGGAACTGAAACTATCGAGTAAGAGTCTTGCAAGAGACTAGTTCCAAATTTTCTATAATTTACAATAGTATGTTCCGACAGTTGAGGTCTTATTATACTTATTACTTCGTTCAAAAAAGAAATTACATACTGGTCCAATATATGTATACATAGTATCTCATGATAGATATTTTCCAAATTGTACGAAACTAACAATTACTAGAATTTAATAAACCACGCCATGAAAAGGATTATTTCTTTTGATAGTCTATTCACGAATTGTGACTAGAACTTCCACAATATATTTTACAATAAGTACCTTATTTTATTGATATTGCTAAATTGATAATTCATATTGTAGATGATTCATATGATTTTAAGCATTTTATTGATTTTCTGATTTACTTTACACTATATCATATCACGCGTATATTCTGTTACTTTATATCATACGTCATGTATAATTAATTGTGAAAAATTTTATAATATTAATCGTTATTATTCGTTATTTGATTTCGATCGTACTTTACGACAAAGCAGGAAAATTTTAATTTAATGAGAACAACCTATTATATTCAGAGATACTATAGTATAAATATTGTATATAAAAAATAATTAATTTTTTGAAATAGAAATATTTTAAAAACAGCTGATAAATTGCTGTGGAGTCGGATCGATCGATAGTTGGAGGCTTGATTTACGAAAAGTAACTCGCCGTTTACCCCAATAAATAAGGACGATGGCAGCGCGCAGAGATTCGGAAATTCTAATTACAAGAAATTTCGCGGGACGGCTGGCGCCGCTGCAAATCATCCGGGAGTTTACGAGGAGTTCGATAACTAGAAACTGCGGCCGCTTGTTTGCTGGGTAAACGATTGCGTCGGATAGCTTCTGTTCGAGTTAGTTTGCCGAGGAATCTTCGACTTTGCAACCGTGCGACCAACCACCCCTTATTCCACAGGGAATGTCGCCCGCCCGATTTATTTAACACGTTATTCGGTTTCTTCCTAATCGTTGTACGATTATACGTAACGTGATAACATTAACATGTTCGCGGATGTTTATACGTTAACGATAAATTTATACTTAATCGATTAAATTTAAGAGATTTGCTAAAATCTGATATTTAACAATATCAATTGCTAAAATAATTGATAAAATGTACGTGGTAAATATAAATACAAAAATGTATGGAATAGAAATAGAGATGTAGTAATTGCTGACAACAGAATAATAAAAAATGTACGTGAGATAAATAGAAAAGTGTGTATATATATATATAAACATAGTTAACATAGAGAGACACTATTTTTTGCTGATAATAAAATGGTCCAAGGATAAAACTATATGAAAATAAGCATAAATAGAAAAATATACAAAATATGATTAATTGTTGTATCATAGTTTCATTTCTTTTTAAATCAATGTCTTTAATAAATATCTGAAGTTTAGTAATAATTTATTGAAAGTAATAAGGTTTTTTCATCTGTATACGAGTTATACAATTATCCTAACAATGAAAGTAAGATAATAATAGAATATAGAAGAATGGAGAAAATTATTCCAGACGCAAAAATAAGTTTCCATCGCTTGAAACTTCATTTTTAATCATTTCGAAAGAAGTTCAAATTTTCTTAAATTTCCTACTATAACAGCGACAATTTTGATTAATTTTAATCATTTTTATTCGAAAATAACTTCGATTTCAAAAAGATGTAACGCAAAATTCGACAAAAAATCAATAGAACATTCCAAGGAGAAGATAAAAATCGACAAAAGATTAGCTATTGTTAAGAATACATCTTTGTATATTTGTATATTTCGACAACTGTAACGCGTACGTGTAAAATATTTTATATCCTCGGAAAAAAGATGAAGGTTGACAGATCTGGCTTTCAGTCGAAGAACTCCTCAGCAGTTACAATGCAGGGAGAAATCGGTTACTGACAGCAAAGCAATCCGAGGATAGAATGAAATCGGGGGAAATATAGACGAACGGCTACGTAACTCGCAGGTCGTGCCGATTCGAAGTAAAGGAGAAATGGGGATGGCGTTTACAGAAAATCGTTGTGCAATCGTGTCGATTCTACTCCCTATCTCCCTCCCTCCCCCCCACCTCGACTCGACGGCGCGCGAAAAACTAGTTTCCGGATATCGCTTGTTCAGCGTCTGGCGGCTGCTCTTTTTAAGATCGAGAAAATATTTGAACACCGAGGGGGCGGATCGTTTCAATTCCTGTTCGACAAACTGCGCCAAACCAGTTCTCGATCGTTGGTAATTTTTCGCATAATCTCTCGACCAACAATCAATGTGTTCCCATTTTCTTTTCTCTTTTTTCTGCTTCGCCTTTTCTTCCCATTTAAGTGTGCTTGTTGATTAAAAAAAAAAAAAAAAAGGTTGGCGAGTGTGAAGGAAAATGGTGGAGCTTTGTTTGATCTTATTGATCAACTGATTCAACGATGAATGTGTGAAGAATCTCGAAATATTAATTTTTGATAGGTTAGGTGTTTAGATGGAGGCATTTTTTCGCGAAAGTAATATAATTTTACTAATAAGGACATTTGTATGTTGCTTTCAATCGTAGAATTAAACATTTCGTCTGATACTTTGGTAAAAGTTATTGCATGTCTTTTGAAACATCTTTTCGTGTAACAAATGTTTTTCAAAAGGAACTGTATTGCTTCAAACAAAATTGCTTCTTTTTCTCTTTTTTATCCTTCCCAGCAAAAAATTCTTGCAAATAGACAATAATTTAAAATGATTTTTAGGTTGGATGATCGAGGAAAAAGGAAGATCTGAATAAGTTGTGTATTATTAAATAAATTAATGCCTAGGAATAATTTATGAAGAAATAGATTAAAATTAAAGGATAGATTTCAAATAAAGTATTGCATTACGAACCAAAAATTCTTTCGTGTTTAAAAACTTTAAAAACAATTTATTATATTATTCACTTGAGCCTCAGAGTCACACGAATTGCAAGACACGAGAAAACAAAAAATAGAATTCCTCGCCTCGAAAAGTCGACTTTCCCCGCAACGCGAAGCTTCAGAATACCGAATTCTATATCACACTTGGCACTCGTCAATATTCATATGCGAAAGTCTCGCGGGTCGGTTTCTCTTAACTTGATTCCGCTTCATACGGTTGACGTGGTAACCGCTTTTATTTTCTCGGGACCGAGACTAATTCGATTCGTCAATTTTCGTCTGTGAAAGGACGGGATGCGTGCCGTGTCCACTCGCGGAATAAAAACTGTTGCAAGACGAAGAAGAGGGAGGGGAAGGAAGGAAGCCAGGACAGGAAGTATAAGCCAGTGAACGAGCGCAACCCTTTCTCCAAAAGGGTTGCCTGCCCTTTTCATTCGCGATTCTGTCGCGGATGGCTTAATATCCTGTTCTCCAAACTACCAGTACCACGTGTTTGAAGTCGACGTTTTATTAAAACCCTTTGTTCTGGTCCCCGTTTGGATGTCCTGGTTAACATCGCGTCGTGTTTGCTGCTTGTTTTGTGGGCGAAAGAGTGGAAAAGCGGAATGTGATAATCCTAGAATTTTGCCGTAATATTTGGTATAATTAGACATAATTCGTCGGATTTTTGCTAGAAAATAATTCGTTTTTATCGTACTGTATTTTAGCGTTATTCATCTAGATCCAATTTTTTAATCATATTCGCGAAAATGTAAATTTGCATGGAAATCTACTTATATCTTTAAGAGAATTGTGTACTTATACCTTTAATTTTAAATAACGTTGATTGTTGAAAGATTTTCCTAAAAGTTCTTCAATTTCACGTCGCAAGGATAAAGAAACTGATCACTTTACAAATTTTTCTCATTCTGAAACATTTTGATTGAATTAACCTCTACGAATTTAACGAAACCAAACTTTCAGGATTTCGGTAGAGACATAAAAGGTATACACGTAGAAAAGAAAAATTCGTCGAATGACTGAACGTCTATTCGCCAAGCTTTATGTATATCAATTTTATTTAAACAATATCTGTCTCATTTAATATAATACAATACACTTTATTTCACTCCTATATTCACGCTTGCCTCGCACATGCTAATAGTCAGCAATACAACTTTTCTCTCTCTCTCACACACACACACTCTCTCTCTCTCTCTGTCTCGCATTTCCTTTTACCTCTCTTCGTTCCGTATCGTTTAAATTTCAAGCACAAAAATACAGGCAATAATTTTGTAAAACTTTCGTCACACACGCATGCACACGCCCTTATCCCTTGCTTTTCTCTTTTCTTTTTTTCTTTATTTTTATTTATATATTTCTTCGTTAGTTTTCTCTCTCTATTTCTGATTTCCACTGGAGAAATGCCATTACGAAACGTCAGTGTTCGAGGAAGAATATATGTATCATCATGAGCAACGTCGAAATTTCCATCTGGTCTTTTCCACGAGAAATTTCTCTCCCTCGGACGTTTAAAAATCCAAGGTGTATCATGTTGCACCATGGATGTTTATGCGAATTCGTATATTATACAAAAAGATCTAAGAAATGAAACTGTGAGCTCACGTTTCCTTCAATGCAACTTTCAAAAAAAGAAAAAAAAAAAAGAAAGAAACGTAATCAATTTCTTTTTCACTTTTCCAGAAAGTTATGCGATAGTATATTTTATAGTATGTTGTTGCCCTTTACATATTTTTAAAGACAACAAGCAATCAGAAAGCATAAAGTAAGAAGCGACAGACTCTTGAATTTTACTTAAATTTCTTCCAAAATAATTAGTTATACACATTCAGTAATAAATAAATTGCCGATACCAAATAGGAAGCATTTACTCCGTGTCTCGCACAAATATATCCATCTTGGACGGTTGTGAGATGTGGACTTTTTACTCGACAACTCTGTTGAGAACCGAATCTAGATCTTTTCCTACTATTTCGATAAGAAAGATAGACAAAAGTAAAACAAAATATACTACGACACATTTATCTTTTGACTAATCGATAATTTGTTACAAGTGCAAAAACTACCATATTCTAATAATAATCTATAAATGCATAAACATCCACAGCCTTTGTGTGTATCATCGATTTTTAAATCGAACCATTTTCTTTTCTTTAGAAGAAATTATCTTGATTGAAAAGTGAAACACGTAAGTGAACTCTGACGTAAGTGAAAATCTTTTTTCTAAGAAAACGTCAATCAATTATTTCTTCTAAAAAATTAAACAGGTACATACTCGATCAATTCGAACAATTGGAAATCTCTCGACGATTTTCTCTTACAATCTACGATCAACTTCGTGTTCGATTTTTACATTTCCAGCGGAAAGAGATCGCTTCCGACCTTTTCTTTTTTCTTTTTTTTTCTTTTGCGTGAATTCAACGAAGAGAAAATAAAAAGGAAAGAGAATTGATCGTGGATTAAATATAGTACACGGAAGCCATTCCAGCCGCAAATAAATTTCGATTACTTATGTACATACGAATGACAAGACATACAAGACGAGAACAATCGTTATCAAGCTCGTGCGATTTCAACAGATAGATTCAGTGCGGATGACTCCAAATGTCGAAGGAACGATCGTGTCGCGAATCCTTTGAATCGTTCAAGGTCAGCTTTTCACTGACGAACTCGATAGAACGTGATTAATTATTCATTTGTAATATTTACTAGAAAGTTAATAAATATTACATATAACATTTATCAAAAAAGAAAACTTGAGAAATTCTGGTAATTAAAGATTTTCGAGTAAAATTGAATGAGTTCAAATTTTTGAACTTCCTTTCCTTCGCGGATTTTTACAGATTAAAATTTTCGAAAACAATCGAAGCAAAGTTTAACAATATAATAAGTTTTTGACGTTTCATTTTCTTTCAATGCCGCTCTTTGGAAAAGAAAACTTTTAAATTTCGATGGCACAGAATTTTGAAATACGAAAATATCCAACATAGGATATTTCATAATTTCCAATTTCGATTCTATCAATTTTCTTAGAATATATTAAAATGTTGATAAAATTTATCCGTAAACAAAAAAAAAATATGTACTATTTTTTTATCATATATTGTATTATATATACACATAAAATATAAATACAATACATACGGAAAAATAGCATATAAATATATAAATGTGTGTGTACTTTTTTTTACGAGAACCGTATTTAAAAATATTATATTAATTGTTCAAGATATTCAATACACGTATCTTTAGAACGTATATGCAGAGAAAACGAACCAGTCCGACTAGTGACGGGCCATTTCTACTTGCGACAGAAAGACCCTGAACCCTGACAATTGGAGTGCTTCCTCTCTTCCTAACAGATGACGTTAATGAGAACTATGACAAGGCAATGATAACATCCTGCGCATAATCTGTATCACCGGCTGAATTATCATGCGCGTAACTCACACGTATACGTACATGTACACGAACACACCTGTGTTTTAAATGTACACAATTTCACTCTCCATTTTGTGTGTGTGTGTGTGTTTGTGTGTGTGAATGTAAGCGAACCTTGTTATTCTGTGTATCTCTGAGCACAATGTGTTTGAGAACCAACTGTACACGCAAAAGATTCAGGTAATAGAATACTCTGCAAAAGTCTTACCTACTCTGACCATCCATTTTACCTGTGTTATTATAATTCATCGTTAATTATTTATGAAGGATTTTTGTATGTTGGAAATATTCGAGAGTTATAAAATTGAAATCTCTGAGATAGAAAGTTTGATGAAACTGGTAATTATCAATGGCTGAATTTTTTTTGGACAGGCGTCCAAGTTAGATGTTCCCTTAAGAAAGATTTTTTTTCTAGAAAGTCCTTAAAAAAAAGAAATTTAAACATTTCAAGTTTCAAAAATGTACAAAACAATCATTAATAGTAAATTACTAATACGCTGCACTATTTAACAATGAAAACAATCTTTCTTCTTTCGCAAATTAATCTATATTCTTTGGATTTAAGTTTCTTTGGATTTCAAAGAATTTCTAACTATCACGTAAGATTAAAATATTCCCATTCTCGTAAATGGTCTTTGGGCTTTGGTTTCTGGACTTTCGCACAGTATTATATGTATATTTTCAACGCATTCTCTCTTCTCTCCTCTCACACACTCTCTCTTTCTCTCTCCATTGCTATTTATAATTAATAATGTTTCATCACTTTTTTTCACCACCTTTCATTTATTTACTCATTTGTTCGTTCGTTTTGTTTTATCTTATTTTTCATTTTTTTTTTTTTATTTTGTTTCGTTTTGTTTTGCCGTTTTATCAAAGTGTACTCTTATGCTTACGGTTGAATAAAAATAAATATTTTCGATTGTGTCCTAGAAAAATTGTTGTTGTTGCAAGCTATTACTCGTTATTATAGTATACCTACCTACTTACAGATTACGTTTAAGTATTCTTAAATGTTATACGCCAGACCCGGTTCGAGGCTGGACCGCGAGTTTTCGCGAACAGTTAAACTCTTGTTAACATCGATAATCGCCGAAAGAAAATAGAAAGTAAAAGAAGAAAACACGCCACGGTTGGGCGCCAAAGGTTTGAATGAAAATGAATTTCTCGTTTCCTTGTCCTGTTTCTGTAATGAGCAATCGTGTCTGTTTTTTTTATACGACCAATGTCGCGTCGTTTTTTTCCAAAGGCCTGAACGTAGCTAAGTTATGTGCTAAGATTTCCCAGATCTTAGAAAGACTCTATAGATTCTGAAAATCTCAAGAAGATCGCCAATTCTCGAAGATCAGCAAAATTCTAAAGATTTTCGAAGTTTTGGAAATTTTTAGGATTCGGAGAATTCCAAGAGTTCTGAAAGTTTTGAAGATCCCTTTAAGATTCGCGAGGCTCTGGAGGATCGTCAGGATTCTTCACTAAGTTAGAGAGTTACAGATTACAGAATTCAAGAAGTCAAAAAGACATCTTTGAATTTTTAAAAACTCTAGAAATCCTAGAGATGCTAAAAGTTTAGAATTTTTGGTATTAAACAGGATTTTTGGTATTAATCCTACTGGAAGATTCGGGAAAAATTGATAACTTTGAAGATCCTAGAAACTTTAGAAATTACAAGAATAGAACATAGAGTCTTCGAGTTCTATGTCCTGAAATCCTAACTGTCATAAAAGAATCCAAAAAATTCCGATAGTCCTGGGAATTCTTAAGATTCTGCGAAAATTCAAAAAAATCCTTAGAGATCCCTAAGAAGCATCTTTCAGAAAGGAATAAAAATTTACACAGAAAGTTACACAGACCACAGGCAAGAAATCCTAAAGATCACGGAAATTTTGAAAACCCAAAAATCCGAATCCCAAAGATGTCAGGAATCACAAAGAATTTTCGAAAATCATAAAACTCTCGGAAGTCGTACTGATCACAGATGATCCAGAAATCTCAGAAGAAGTGGCAGAAATTCCTGATATTCTAAAAATCCTACAGACTTTGTAAATCGCAGATATCTTAGAAATCATAGACTGTTTTAAAGATTGCAAAGTTCCAGAATATCCTACAGATCCAAAAAACGAAAAGTTCCGGGAATCTTAAGAATCTCAAAAATCCTACAAATTCTAGAACTTCTACGAATAATCACCATAACCTAGGCCCTGTGGATACAAAAATTTTCTCTCCAAAATTTCGAACGACAGACATCTACGTACATAATCTTACTACGTCATTTTCTTTTTCTTTCTTTTTTTTTTCCATTCCATTTTTCCTCTGGCCGACACGAGACGTACTACAATTTAATTTTCAGTCCAAAAGAAGCACGATGGCATGATGTCTCTGCGATTTTCTACTTTCAAAAGAATCCGAAGACGTTGTGAAACACGCTACATACATATGTACATACGTCCAACGTTACAATCGCCTATGCTTGTGGACTAACAATCTAACAAACCCGGTCTAGTTTACTGAGTGTCGAGACTCGCAGAGAATCACTGCTACTTTCTTTCTCTTTCTCCTCGCATTTCCTGTTTCTTCTCTATACTTCCTCCGTGTCAACCCTTAACTTCTCTTGCACAATGCTAATTAATCTGCGCCGCGACTCGATTGCGGATTTTCATGTACTCGTAGAAAATGTTTAAGATACGAGATTGCAAAGTATGTACAATATGAGAAAATGTATGAGAATATCCAAAGTATAGCGCTTTCAATAACGTAAAATAATTTTCTACTAAGATTTTATTTCTTCAATAATATTCTCAAAAATTTTATGCAGATTTGCATAAAAATTCGCGCTAATTTAATTTGTTGATAACGTTGATGAACAGATGAGCCGATTGGAAAACAATCTGATCGATTCCATTTCAAGAAATTTCTTAATTTCGATATTTCTCCGAGCAA
>CAJDYZ010010907.1:42314-56781 GCA_903986555.1 Heterotrigona itama | reverse complement strand
ACACACACACACACTCTCTCTCTCTCTCTCTTTCTCTCTCTGACCGTATCGAGATCCAACTGGGGAATGCCCGAGGCTTTGGTTTCATTGCGTCCAAATTAACCCTGCGATCGAGCATGTCCTCGTGCCGTGCCTCGTTAAGGAGCAGACTGCAACCGATACGATGCTGGAAAAAGGTAACAATGTGGCAAACAACGGTAATTACACGGCTCTCGGCTATTTTACGAATTGTTTCTAGCGTGGAATGCTTGCCTGCTGAGCCTCTGCTCCATTTGTCGTCGAGTCGCGAAATTATTGTAATTAACTCCTAACTGATACCGCCAAGACCACAGGCTAAGCGAAACATTGAATTTCGGAGATTTTTAGTCCAAAGAGTTAAGCATAAAGTAAAAACAATGTTAATTAAATATAAATTAATATATAATAATGTTAAAATATATATAATATATATAATTTGATTCACGTAACTTGCACCACCTTGAATAACTTTTAAAATATGCGTCCAATGAGACATTGTTTAATACAAAAAGTTGTATGGTTTCAAAGGAGGCAAAGTATCAATTTTTTGTGAATTTCGAAATTTCCAAGGTTCTCTTTATTTTCTTTAATCGGGCTATATATCACGAATCGAAAGTATATTAAATTCCAAGTAAAAAAAAAAGTATTAAATAATTTTTCATCAGACGTATAATTTTAAAAGTTAAAAGCTTGAAATTGAACGTATGCAAAACTTGACGGAGAAAATGTGAAAATTTTATTAAAACATTTTTTTGACACAGACCTTGCTTTTATTTTTGCGTGAACGTTTCGCGTAAAGTTTCGCGACCAGTTTTTTTCGCTCACGTTTGCTCGAATGTGTTTAATTAGTTGTTGCAAGTTTCTTCAGCAAATGAGTTTCCACTACTTGCCAGAGTTTAGTTTTCAACGTGCAAAAGCTATTGATCTTTCCACCACTGAATTTGAATAAATATAGTCCCTAGAAAAATAGTGCACAATCACATTTACATATTGGGAAGTTGAATACATTGGATAAATTTTAATCGTTCTCGATTGAATAGTCATTGAATTTCCAACAACAGTTGCATTATTTCGAGAGAACAAAATGTAGAGAGAGCTTACTCGAAACATCGCAGAAATAACACTTTCAATTTTTATCGAATTCGGGCCGAGTATTTCGATTATTCAGAGCATTGCTGCCACTGTCCCATTCTACAGAAGAGAGAGAGAGAGAAAAAAAAGAGAAAAAGAAAAAATGCAACCGAATCGTAACGAGAAAGTAAAACGTTGCGAGTTACCAGGGCGGGATGATGAAATTACATTAATTATGCAGAACAAACGGGAGAAGAACAATCGGCGAAAAAAAATTTCGCCGATGTTACGGCACGTTGAAGCACGAAGATATGAAACAGTCCTGCGCGTTTAACCCAGATACATTTTTATCGAAGAAATTACGACTCGGAAAAAAAGTGGCGTGTGTGTTCTTTATACTTTTTATATCTCTTTTTTCCTTTCTTTTTTATGTCGAAACGCTCCGTTGCGTACCCACGTTAAATTCACCGTAAGTAACGAAGAATAAACATTGAAGAAACGTCGTCGCGTTCGTCCTATCTTTTTCTCTTTCCTTTTCTCTCTCTCTCTCTCTCTCTTTTTCTTTCTCTCTGTCTCTATATCCGACGCACTGTATTTCGATTCAACGTGTTTCATCGATGATTCGACCGTAGTGCGATCGATTTGAAAAATCACGCCAGCACTTCCGCCAACTTGATTATTCATGCAATATTTGCTGCCAGGGGGGCGGGGAAACGCTGCGCGCACGTACGACGTACAATTGAAAGAATGACATAAATCGGATGAAACATCGTTCATTGTGAAATAATCACAATTCGCTCCTCGCGATATCGACAGAGTTCGAGCCGTTCATTGTTTCCACGTTGAATCGGACGCATCATTTCAATGGATTTCAATTCATAAAGAGGGACGTTATTTAAAAAGAGAGAGAGAGAGAGAGAAAGAGGAGGAGAAAACCTCTTTGGAAAAAAACGCTCAGTTAAACAAATGCTTGACAGTCGCGCGTTTATTATTTAACCGAATATCATTTCATCGTAACGAGGGAAGGACGACGCAATAACGTATGGAAACAACGATCCCATACGGTTTCGAAATTTTAATTCGTACGTATATAATTCAATCGAAGCGCATGTTTGTCACGTGAAACTGGAAAGTCTACGAGCACTTGTACGTTGACGTGTATCACACGCGAGAGAGAGAGAGAGAGAGAGAGAGAGACGCTATTAAAAGTTGAGAACGCTATCGATCGACGTTGAACGTTGAACGCGTGTTTAAAAAATCAATATAGGACAAAAATTGCCGATTGTTTCGCCGGTCTTAATGATCATAAATACCTATTAAGCGGGTGAATTCGCGGCGAACAAAAGGCATCGTATAAACTCTTTAACGAAGTTAAAACTAATTACACGACAATGTGTTCGACGAACGAGCACGGGGCATGAATGAGCAGGGCTCCCATTCATCGGTTTCCGCGCTCGGGCCAATAATTTCTCGATATTAAACGTTAACGAGCCTGTAAATTTTCTATATATTTCGCGCCAACAATCGCATCAGCGAAATCTATTCGGGCTCGTCCGACTGCTATGATCGCGGCCGCCGCGGAAACCGCGCACACTGTCGCCGAGTTAATTCGGGTGTTCGCGCGGCGCGTTAACAATTACCAGCGGAGACGAGAAAATGCTTCAACTGGGCCGTAATTGACGGTCAAATTACTCGATTCTGGCTATTTCGGGCTCTTTTGGAACTCGTTTGTTCTAGCGGAAGATCGATTAACGTAGCGCGATTAGAATTATTTTTTGATTGGTACAACTAACGTACGCACTTTGACTTTAATATGTTATTAGATATAATGAAGTTTATATGTTTCTATTACGACATGATGAGGCTGAATTGTGATAACTGAACAATTAATATAGTTTCTTACTCGTTTCTAATATTAAACTAATTGTAATGAAGTTTGTTAGTACTAGTGCAGAATTAATGTTACTCGAACATCGCCAGAAGCTAAACTAAACAATTTCGTAAGTTTCTTTATCACAATGAGCTAGTTTTGAGGCAAATTTTAAAGATCATTTTCGAAGCTTTTGGATGACAGTCAACAGTTGAAAACCATTGGAAATCACGCAGTGTCATGAAGATTATTATAAATGGTTGACACATTTGCACTGTACTGGTGAAAATGAAAAATTTTCGCGACTTAAATTTTCTAATTAACATGAAATCTTACACTGCTACATACAATTTTACATATTGAAGAAAATATTGAATAAAGTTATCCTGATTTTTAAAGGAGATATTCTATAAAGAAGAAAATACCAATTGCTAAACTCTCCAGTAGTAAATAATATAATCTGCATCCGTGAACCGTTTTAGATTAATAGATTTTTAATTTTTAAGTAGGATTCTTAATCCTAGTAATCTTTTAGATTAATGGATTCTTGGCAGCAAGGAATTCTGCTTCTCAGAAATTCTAGAGTTATCATGGATTTATTTGGACCATAATATAATGTGGATATATGTATGAGAATAAGGAGGAGGGGAAATATGCTGACGGATCGAATAACTCAATAACTTGGAAGGTAGCACTATTCGAAGGTTTAAGTTCTGGTCCGGTAAGATAGTTTTATTGGTTCTTTTATAGCTACATATTCCGTCTATTCATTCGTGCGTGTTTTTCTTCCGAAATGTCTAGATAACTGTATCAACTCGATAAATCTTTATTTGCGGTACCAGCTGTACCAACTTCTCGACAGAACTTGAAAGTCGAAAATCGTAGGACGTATAGTAGATAACCAGCATTCGATTTTTCTGGAAGTTTTACTTCGCGAATTTCTAGTAGAAAATCATAAACGTCGATACGATATGTTACGCATAAATAATTCTGACTTTTTTAAATTATTCAAACCAAAAATTAATATGTATCTGCTCTGTCTTTTTGTAGAATTCAGTCACTCTGAAATTCAATACCATGTATGATTTATATCATTTATTTCACTTTGAATTTGACTCTCATACTTTTGAATCTAACGATTATTCTTCAAATAATATCAAAATATCTTCGTTTATCGCTCAAGCATCGCCCAAATCAACAATATTTTCTCTGCGATCTTGAAATAATTCCCTCGAATGTAGTATCCTCATAAGCAACACGCTATAAGAACAATCTCGTGGAAGCAACGTAAAAGAGAAACATAAATTTCCTTATTATCCACTGTGTTACACAAACTTTACGACTGTATTGAAACCTAAAATTCTTCAAATATCTCAGATATCCTTCAGGTATAATCTCGAAAGGATAGTAAAGAATCTAATTTACGAAATTAATTTCTGAAATTCTCCAACAACTTCGCCGCGCGTAACTCTATTCCCAACGCACATTCGATCACGTAATTTACGTAAATAGAAACAAAAAAAGAAAAGAAAAACCATATCTTGATGTACTTATCAATTAACACTTTAAAGCACCGCTTACTCGCTACTCTAAAAATGTTAATCGTAGCTCCCTTGGCACAATCAACCGTAGTGAGAGAATGAAGACAGTTAATTTTCAAAATCCTCCAATAATTTTTTTCAACACGCATCTATTCTCAATGCATATTCAATCAACGCAACTTGCATAAATATGAAGAAAAAAGAAGAATCACATCTATGTACTCATCAACTTATCATTACTCTAAAAGTGTTAATTTCTTTTTCAAGTTATCAGACAAAATCGAGAGCAAAGGCAATTTCTAAAATTCTCCAAATTCAATGGTTTCATCACGCGTAATTTTATTCCCAACGCATATTCGATCAACGCAACTTCCATAAATAATTAGAAGAAAGAGAAAAAGAAGAATCATATCGATTATGTACTCGCCAAGCTGAAAGCGTTAATTTTATCGGCAGTAAGAGGGCGAGAGAACAGTTAATTTCTAAAAAATCCTCCAATTTCAGAATCCACGTATCTATTCTCAACGCAACTACCGATAGAAATAGGAAGAAAAAAAAAAAAAAAAAAAAGAAAAAGAAGAATCGTGCCTACGCGCTCATCGACGAGCACCAGCCACTCGCCGCGCTAAAAGCGTTAATCGTGACTCTTTTTATCGGCGCAATCAACCGGCAGCGGCAGGAGGGTGGGGAAAGTTTACGAGGGGTTGATCCGGTTTTCTCGACGAAGGAACGGCTCACAAAAGGACCGGAGGAGCTGAACAGCACATCGAGCCGCTGCTCGGGCGGCTGTTTCGCGGAGGTGAGAAGCGCAGGATGCGCTCGTTTCGGGGAACGATCGTTACAATGGTAACGGCGCGGCGGGGTGTTGCACGAAACTGCGCTGAAAACGTGGCGGCTGTTCCCTGGGCCGAGATTAATTGCGTTGCCGGCTTTCCTCTTCCCCCTTGTGCCGGCAGCATTAAACACGACGTTCGAACGATCTCCAGCGTTTTCCAGCCGGAAGAAGAAATGCGCGATGATAACGAACAATGAGCCAGCCAGCGAAATTAGAACTCTCCGGCTGCGCGTTATCCAGCCTCTCCGACTACGTTTCTCTCGCTCTCCCACCGTTTCCAGCCGGCGTCGCCACGCTTTCTCTTGGCTGTTTCTCCGCCGGTGTAATGGAAATTTGGTTGTTTATCGCGCGACCGTGAAAAATAAGAAAGACACGCGCGCGCCGAGAGGGCGAGAGCGTATCGCGTAGAGAAAGCGCCGCGATAAATTGAACGGAATTTACGGCACGGACGAGATTGCTTACGCTAGCTAGCTTTTGAGAACCAGCTATTCTTCGAAACCTGGGGAGTGAATGTTCGAGCTTTAATCATTCTTTCCTTGCCGCGCTGAGCGCTGGACCGCCGCGAGGGCGAGTCGTGAGGACGAGGTGAAAAGAGAACGGAAAGGGATACGCGTTGAGTTATGGTTTGTGCAAGCTTCCTCGCCGAGCTTACGTTACACTGCTTTGTTAATTACCGGGCCACTGCGCGCAACAATTTTTCGTTTCAGTTTTTCGTGATACATATTTCTCCGCTTTAGACGCTCTCTTTCTCTCTCGTACGTGTCGTTTGTGTTTTCGAAGAGAGAGAGAGAGAGAGAGATTGTCTACTTGTTCCTGCACTCGTCGTTACTTATACCAGTGCGAAATGATTTATACAAATCGTTATTTATTTACAGAACAGAAGCAGCTACGATAAAAAGATTAATGATTCTTTGAGTTTAGAATTTTTCTGCGAATTCATTGTCGCTCGCTCGCGTAAATTCTGATTTGCACAGATCACGCGTTATTTATTTATCGACTAGAAACAACTGCGTCGACATCTATGCGAAATAATTGATTAATGATTTAAGAGTTCATAATTTATAATGACGAGCGAGCATAGAATATTTGACTGGATTGTAATAATAACGTGATTTAATTAATTAATTTAGAGTTATTCGCGTATTAATTGTTCGCGTTTTGAAATTGGAAATTTATTGTTGTTCCCTCTCGTGAAACACTTCCTACATTCTGTTATATTATTCTCCTACAGATACGAATAAATACATGATAAAACAATTTACTAGCAATAATTAATTCTCTGTCAATGTACATATAAGGTATTATGTGCAAACGTAGACAATACCACTATGAAACATTATGTCCTCCTCTATTAAATTTTTCCTCAATGAAATTCAAATTTGACTGCCAACTTCGTAGAAGTACAGTTTCGTAGAAGAATGAAGCTAATTATCGTTTGTCAGATATAATATGAATAATTTCTCTAACACAATTTTGCATTTTTAATCTGTTTAAATTATAAATATCTACAATAAGCTTAATTGAAGAACTAAGTTTGCGAACTATTGTTCAAAACGTTGGGAAATTCTTTTCGTGACTAAATCTACCATCATCTCTTGAAGTCACTTCTTACCTCTCAAGAAAAAATTAGCAGTAAAAAGTTTCTCTTCGAACAAGTGGCGCTATTTTGTATTCGGATTACTAAAGATAATCTTCCTACACGTGATATTTGTGGTGTAACATTCACGATATCCACCACATATCATTGATCTATCTCAAATACTCCATTGTGAGAAATAATTTCGACATCCAAGAAGATTTAAGGATCCTCGAATCTTAAACGATCCGGGAAACATCAAAAATGTACCTCAATTTTTCTCTGATCCACTTGAATTTTTGTATAAATATAATTCCACAATTGTTACACACGTGGAAATAAATAAATAAACAATGAAATTTCTTTTCGCTGTTTTTACGAAGTATGAGCATTAAGGTTACGTAAAGGATTTTTCAATTTTTATCTTTTATTTAAGCCTTCTATTTTTAATAAAATGGCGAGAGAAAGTCCTACGGCGTGTTTTAAAGGAGAGAATTCAATCTTCAAGATCGTGATGAATCTAGTATTTACAATAATTTTCAAGAATAAATCTAAAGTTGTCAAAGCTCTACATTTCGAAATGAGACCAAGTGGATTGTTTTTACATAATTTTTTTCATCAGTTTCGAATGTCGACAATGCTTCATTATTATTAGTGGTACAGTTATGCTATTCATATGCTGTGTGTGTGTCAGAAATAATCAGAACTGATGAAGCTGCAATGCCTGCGTGGTATCTCACTCGTGGTATCTGTCCCCTGCAGCAGCAGGTTTCAATTGATTATAGAATATCTGGGATAATCCTTAGATGAGTAACAGATACTTCCGAGTAGCCTCTTACTCGTTATTCAGTTTCCATTCGCCACGACTCAGGGTATCCGGCGCTTTTGATTCAACGCTGGTTTTACAATCAAGCCACGGTTCGTAAAGTCAAAGTGCGCCCACCCACTGCAGATTTACGAGCGCGTGCATACGCGATGCGATTCGGCTTTCTTCTTTCTATCTGTTTCTCTACGCTCTGCTCGCCTCTCCCCCCCTTTTTTTTCTGGCCTCGTTTTCTTAACTTTATGACGCCGAGTTTTATCGAGTTACAGAAGCTGTAAACTTGCAATCAGCCGGAGCGGCGAATATTCTGCATTGCGTTGTTTCTATCGTGCGTCGAGAGGAATCGGTAAAATATATATATATATATACGAACCGTTCCTGAAAGAACCGCCAATAATTCGGCGACAACTTCACGATGGAGAGCTCTCTTAGAGCTAGCTTTCTCTTCTATCGCGCGATCGTAACTCTTGGCGTTTTTTGCAAAGCACAGGTAAGTGCTCGTTGCTTCGTCAAACGAAATGGTTGATTTATGTGCCTCGCTATACGATACGTTGGTAGCACTGACAAGCTAGTAAAGTTGGACGCAGTGAAGTTTGATGTTTAACCTTCTGTAAGCAAGTTGGTCAGTTCACTTCGTAAATTTTCTCCCGGTTTTCTTTCTTCTCTTCTTTTTTTTTTTTTTTTTTTTTTTTTTCTTTGTAGCCACTTTTTAAAGGTTTGACTCGAGAACTGATTGTACGGTGTAGTAGAAGTTTGAGTAACGAGAATGTTCAAAAAGTTCGAAAGTCCCTAGAAAGAGAATGAAAAAAATTAGAAAAGCGGAGAAAATTGAAACGAACAGTTTCATTCTATTTCCTCTGGAAAAAAAAATCACGACTCAAATTATTTGGTCACGAAGTCATAAAGTCGTAACATTGTATACATAGTGAATTTTTAATTTTAATTAATTAGCCTGTCTAACGATAATCGTTGACAAAGGTGGAGATTTCAAGATTTGACGCATAGAATTATTACAATAATTACTTAAGGCAATCTTCTTCAATCGTTAATGAAATCATACGCGAGCTTTATTTCTTGTAATTTTTAGTGCAGCTATATCTGGAATGTCTCGTTTCATTCTTGGTATTAGCATTTGAAACCACGCGTCGCCTTTTTTTACTTAAAAGTGTTATAAGATTCGTGTTTAAAGCAACCCGATATAAATCTCACACCGAATGAATTCATTAAGCTGGCTATGAAAAAGCAATTAATAGGACATTCAACCATGTTCTGTCTAATTTTGAATTAATCCATTCTACGAGCTTCAATTTTATACGAACGTAAAGTATATGCGTGCAATGGAATAATAGAAAACAAAATGTGTTGTGTATTAGACTTCACTCAAACAAAAATTATCAAGAGACCAAGCTGTTTTTAAACGTAAAAGAAATTACAACGTATTATGCCTCTATCAATGAAATCACGTATAAGGCTGTAATAAATTTTCATCGCAGCCTTTTAACGTTAGCTCGCGTGAACTATTCTCATATCGAGAACAAATTTATGCAAACCAATTTTCAGAAACAGGCCACAGAGTGCAAGGCAGGAAAAAAAAACAATCTCAAAATCTGGACAAAGTTTCATATTTATTTAAATGTCCAGGAGTTTCGTAAAATCAATTACATATAATGGGGCACAAGAATTTTCAGTAATTACAGAATCTTGAATTTCATCAATGTCGAGAAGATTGCAGATTATTATCGATACCCACAAATTACACGCAGGATGTTACACTCATTTTTTATGACTTTTACGGAGAAAAATTTTCACCAAACGATAAATTAGATTCTTCATAATCTTTCGATAAACGACAGAGTAGACTATTTGTTTGAATATACATCTAACTTCAGTCGATGCAAAAATCTGAGAACTTACAAGTGCTGTCTTCAAAGAATAAACCAACTTGCACTAATTATCGATCAAATCAGTCTTAGCTAACGAGTGGGACATTGAGAAAACTCGAGTTCGAAAGTGGCAGATACGTGGCAATTAACGCGAACCAATTTCTCCTTGGTCTTCTCTCTCTTTCTCTCTCTCTTACGATTCTTAACTTACGAACAGCATAAATCGTCGAGACAAAGACAGCGGGAGAACAAGATAGAGAAGGAAGTGCTCGGTCTCGTGCATGCAAGCCGGGACGTGTTCGCAAAGCTCGGGAAGCTTTATCGTCCTCGAGTAATGGGTGGCTGTTTGCAAGGTGGAGGCGCGTATAAATTGCTTCGCGAGCAAGAGAACGGAGAATAAGAAAAACGAAGGACAGACAAAAAAAAAAAGGAGAAGGAAGGTAGGGAGGATTGAAGAGGCATGGAAGTAAGGTAACTTCTCTATCCTCGCAGGATATCCAAGGATATTCAGCGACAGAAGGGAACGAAAAAAAGACGTACAATTCTGAGGGAAGAATACCTTTGGGTATTTAAGAGATCAAGCGACATCTTGAACTAAACGCTTGTGCGTATTATATCAAATATATACAGGATGTCCCGGGAGGAAACTTTGTAACAGTGTAACCGTGTATTTAGTAGGTCGTTCTGAATAAAAAAAAAAGCTCCATAAGTTCTTTGTTCATTTCAAAAGATAGATTCTTTAATTGGAAGACGGAGAGACAAGTTTTCATTTTTCACATCACGTATCTTTTTGAAAAAAGATAAAAGGAAATGATTAAAAGAAGATAAAAGAAGATTAAAAATTTAAGAAGTTTAAAATGAGGACTTCCTTCTCACGGATCTATTCGAAGTTTTAATGATTGCTGTTGTTTCTTTCATTTCGAATGGCATTGCACATTAGTTCTTCAAGTTGTCGAGAGAAAGGTCGTCGTTTTGAACCTATACGAGTAAAAACAGACATAAAATATATGAAAAATTATTTTTCTATTCTAATTGTATAAATGTGAAATTTTTTTGAAATACATAAATAAAAAACGAGTGAATCAAAACCCATGATGTATACGATCTTTTTTTATTCAGAATGACCTAACTCAAACACATTAGTAAAATTATAGAATTTTTTTCTAAGACTTACTTTGTATAATAAGTGTGATCAATGAGTATTATATAACAATGTTTAGGCTTATTTGAAGTATCGAGGAAAACGTAGGAAGTAATCGAAACCTCGTGGATTATGTCTGAACCTGCAAGTATCTACAGTCAATAAAATCAAAACTATGTGAAACATACCGATTTTGAATATATTATGTATTATAAGTACAATAATTGAACGCATTAATTAAATATATTTCAATGTATTAATTATTCCTGAACCACTATGATGTTTATCATTTTATCTCTATTTCATGTACAGGGAATCACTTGTTCCACTCAAGTGTCAAAATACTTACAAGCACGTAGTTCAAAGCCGACGTGTATAATCCGAATACTTTATAAATACCTACACACGACAAAACATCGTGTTTAACGAGTAGCAACTGAAACTTTTCGTACTAAATTTCACTTCGATTCCTCGAGTATACATATCAAACTTGATCCCATCATTAACTCTAACCTTGTCACTGGGCCACCTAAGAGAATAGTATCTCCCAGAGAAATACATTTCCAAGCCAGATATAACGAAGTATAGAACTAGGGTCGATACGACCAGAGAGATCCTTCATCCGAGGCTAGTCTTGGACGATAAGCTCGACGTATCGGCCTTTTTCTCATTCCTTACGCTGTACCTGTTCCACCGGGGTGGATTGCGGGACAATGGAGAAACGTGGGAACAATGCTAAGCCTTAGCCTAGGATGGATTCGGTATAATTTTCGAGAAAAGGTCAGTCGGCGTGAATGTGCTTCGAATTGTTCGCCATTGCTGCGCGTTTGCTCGCTTGTTGCTGATTCCAGAGTGTTTGAGAGACGTGCCAGTGGCGGCAGTAATTCGACAGGGAGAGACGCAGGTGGTAAAATAACTTTGTTTGGTCACGAGCGAAGTTCTTACACGTATTGTGTTAAGTTTGGTTGTAGGGAATATCGTGCACCTTGTGTACACGTTTATTGTTTAATATGCAGCCGTACCCGTGAATGAGAAGACGGAGTTAAGACGAGAGACTATGGACGTTGTTGTTGTTGTTTTCATTTCAGAAACGTTGAAAATTACTGACAAAATATGTATGTATGTAAATTGGCTAGTCGGTAGAAATTCCAATGAGGCATGATATAGAATCTTTATCAGCATGATAAAGTAGCGTTCCCAGCGTCTATATATTCGTAGTAAAGAAATCAATTATTGCGTTGAATTATTAAATATTGGTTAATTCATTAATCTTTAAACAGACCATTGGCCAACAGGCCATCTCGTTAAGCTTTAAAGATCAATGACCATATTGCATATTATTAACATATTATTGTACTGTAAAATTTAAGTGTAATCGTTTCGTTACATTTCCAATGTCGCATAGGAGAATTTCGATATCAACGTCAATAATACCGGCTCGGTAGAAGTTAAACAGAAACTGCAATTATTAGACGGAAATCGAAAGTCCAGTTGACAATGTCGATCGACAAATACTCGAGTCCATCATTACTGCGAGCTTCTCGAACATATACATCGTAGTTTTGAATTTATTCCAAATTCCCTTGGACTTATTTACCCGAGCTGATTCCCCAATTGGCCCCGTGCAAGTGCAAAGTTTGTACAACGTGCGAGGCACGGTCTAGACGGTTGGACGGGCGAGGATTTCACGACTCGTCCGCCATCAGCAGGGAGAAGAGAAGTGAGAGACAATAAACGCGCGTTAAAAGATTTTCAATTTTTTCCACAGAGAGTTTCCAAGAGTCGGCCAGGTTGACCTAACTGTTCGCGTCGGTTGACGCGGGCGGTTTTAAAATTCCGAGCGGAACTTCTGGGCGAAGTGCGCTGTGTCAGCCACGGGGGAGAGACAGAGAGAGAGAGAGAGAGAGAAACGTGTCGCTTCTGCCCGTCTTATTCCGCGCCGGAAGCGGGCCAAGAAGCGGAAAGAAAAACAAGAGGACGAAAACGGCGGAGGGGGGAAAAAATCTCCTTATTTTTCCTTATTTCACTTTCAAGGCACACCCGTCACTTGTCCTGCGGAAGTTATATTGTTACTTTCAACGGACGGGGACAAGAGGGGAGAAGAAAGAGAAAAAGAGAGAACCAAGAAGGAAAATTCTACCGCAGTTTTTACAGGACGAACGCTTAACACTGTGACGGAGTGTTTCCGGGGATTAACGTGTCTCCCGCGCGTTCAATTTTACAGTGACGCCTCGTTCGTTGAGCCGCGGGAACCAACTAACGTAGCTGCCCGCGTTTCGGAAGTTGGAATTTTCGTTGATAAGAGCTTTGTGAAGGAATTTGCACCGGGGACTGTCTGAAGTCGAGACGGCAGAATGTCTAATAATCATATTGTGACGTGTCGTTGACTCATTCCTGCATTTATATTAGTCTGGTATTTTAGTTCGTACATATACGAACGCGTGTATTTTCAGTCGTTTATCAATGATTTCCTTGTCGGTGTAATGTAACTTTCTCTCAATTAATATCCTATTGACTTGCAATGCTTTGAACTGACGTAAGTTGTTTCATCTTCAAACATTTTCTAATTTTTCGTGCTATAATATAATCTGGAATTTCCCAACTAAAATCAACGAACCTTAGAATCAATCCAATATTAGTATAATTCGAATTATTCTAGTATCAATGAATTGAACATATTGTACATAAATATCGTAGAAATCCGTGCTCGATCGAGCCGATAACTACTGCATTGAAAGTGTCAAGAGCATTATACTCGCGCAGTGGGGAACTTCGTTCGCATAAAAAAAAAAAAAAAAAAAACAGGAATCGCAAAAATCCGAGGGTAAAACTGAAACCGAGGGGTAAGAGAGCTCTCGGACTTTTCTGCTCGAGCAAAACTGATTAAACAGACTGCTTGGGAAAAAAAGCATCGGCAATCGTCTTGAACGCGGCAGCAAGGGGAAGAAGAGCCGACGAAGGGCGAAGCGAATTCGGCGAAATAATCAGAACGTGGGAAACGAATGCTAATGTAGATCCACGCGGAGGAACAGTGTTTTCATAGTAAACGGCGGAACAACTCGGAGGATCGAAACAATACAGCTGAATGGGGAAAGTCGTGGGACTACGGCGAGACTTCTCTCATCCCCGTTTTCCTCTTTTGACCTACAAAACGACAACGTGGAGATGTCGAACGCTCGACTTGCTGCCTGCAGTAGTAAAAAACTTCGACTACAATCTTTCGAGCCCCTTGAAACTGCCTTCGATACAGTCCTGCCGACCTTTCCTGGAAATCTCTCCTTACTCTCCAGGTTACTCGCCCCAGGGGATAAACTTCTAAGCCCTTCGTACACCAATGAATCGTTGCCTGGTTCGCTCAATAGGTCAAAGGGTAGTACGAAACACAGGAAAGATCAAATAACAATGAACGAGTATCCGTGCAAGCAACCGATATTCACGCAGAAAGGATCAAAGATTGTGCAATCGTGTTCGAGATAGTAGACGCGCTATTTAAATAAAAGAAAGTCATCAGAATCTTTAATCGAGAGAGTCCCGAGTGTTTTGAAGCTTGAAACGTAGATTACAGAGAAGTAATAGCCTACGCTCTAATATTTTGTGTGTACAAAGTGAACCGAGTGTATTGAACTGAGGTATAAAATATCTCATTCGTTGTGCTTGTTTGGGATATACGGAAAAATGAAATCAGCAATTTCAATTCAATTCGCATGTA
>CAJDYZ010010907.1:0-10446 GCA_903986555.1 Heterotrigona itama | reverse complement strand
AGAGAGAGAGAGAGAGAGAGGAGAGGGTGACGACGTAGGAAAGCCAGAAGAGAGGGCAATTTACCGATTACCCATAATTGAAGACGATGACTTAACGCGGCCGTATAACCACGCTCGGAAGCCAAGAATCGCAATAAACGATCTGTTCTGCAACGTCGGCACCGGCTACGTGACCCCCAACGACAGCTCGATTAAACGGGAAAAAGTATTTTACGCGAAAAAGCAGCACGTAGCTCACCGCGCCCCCTGCTATTTCCTTCGCGTTCGCCAAAGTGATTCGAACGATCGTCGCCTCTCTATTGTCTCTTTCTTTCTCCTCGAATCTCTACGTATATATGCCACACTGTATGTACCACCCTGGTCGTTTCTCGTCGCATCACCGGAGTTTCCGCTCGCAAGTATGTATGTATGTCGTATATGTGTGTGTATATATATCGAAGCGAAACGAATCGCGCGCCCTGTATCTTATTTCTTTCTTTCTTTCTTTCTTTCTTTCTTTCTTTCACAGCGAACGAGGAGGCGTTTGAATTTCGCTGGTGTGATTGAAGCGATCCCATCGATCCCGAGTAAATAGGATGTGTTGCTTTGTGATGGGGGGGCGTTGTCTGTTCGAGTGAGAAACTGTCTTCTCCGGATGAATGTTGCCAGAAGAGGATTGGTAGGAGGATGATCGAGAAATGGAAAGGTGAAACGTATCCAGGTGAAACGTGTGAAATACTCTGTTAATTGCAGTCCGCTGGTTTCGTTGTGGCCGCGCCAAGGTGGCATCGTTATTCCTTCGTGAAATTTGTTACGCATTCGCTTCCTACGAATTTTTGTTTTCTCCACCGCGAGACTATTCTTCTTGTGTTATTACTATTCTATTTGTGTTTAGATGCTTTGTAGAACGAAGCTAATCTTTTTCAAATATCACACGACATTGCACGAAAATTATACAACAACAGGGTGAGATTCCAAATTGTCGTTAGAAATGTAAAATGTTTGTTTTCTCGAAGTAATCGGAGACTATTTTATAGCACATCGTGTACTCTCGATGAAAAAACAAATTTGTGTGCACGAATCGACTATGATTCCGATTAATTGGAATCAATGCAATCGATGAAATTCGTTTCTGAAAAGCATCTTCCTTTGTGCGAAGAATTCACTTTATGCGATGCTGTATCGCGAAAACAATATTCGGCGCATGAATCGATGTGACTTTAATTTGAATCAACGAGTCGATGAAAAATTGTTTGCGAGTATCGTGCGCGTGTCTCTTTGTATCCAAAACGTCATGTTTATATAACTCGTGATTCGGTATGCAGCGAACTTGTAAAATGTAACACGCGCGTGCGAAACCGTGAAATTTCAAAAATACAGATGGAGAGCGACAAACGCGAGATATGCAGGTGCATACGCGCACGTATCACAACAAACGTTAACATCTCGAATATCTTTTGACGTATCACTCCAAGAGAAACTTTTTCATTCGTGGATTGTATGGTTGGCAAGCTCTTTTTTTTTTTTTGTTTGTTTGTTTGTTCGTTTGTTTGTTCTCTGCAGCGCTGGTCTTTTTGGCGACGCTTTCAAGAATCTCTTCATTTTTTTTCTCTCTTTTTTTTCGCCCCCTCTAGTTGTACTTTTCATTAAAAATTGCGCGACAGCTCAGTCAGAAACGCGTGTGCACCGGAACTATAGCAACTCTCGAGTTGCCTGGCTGTGCTCGCCAAAGAGACGAACGAGGGGAAGAAATCGTTCATTAACGTGTGAACTTTGTGGAATAATGTAGCATGCTGTTAAAGAAGCTTTGGTCGAACGAAACATAAAGAAAGTAACGTAAGAAAAATTCCTCTGTATTTCATTTACCAACATTTTATCTCTGTTATTGTTCGAGAAAAGCACTTTACACTCTTTGAACTCTTTGTACGTTCTTCTCCGCTTTTTAAACGTGTGTTTCATACTGCTTAATATGTTGATAATAATTCAAAGAATTTTCTCAATTTTCATTATTAGCGCGTGAATAATTTCAACCCTTTGCGATTCACTGTTCGTACATTCTAGAACAAACTTCGCTGCCATTTGTACAGAGAGGTATACCTCCTTCAGGGAGTATTAAACTTTATTAGATATTAAATTCCATTTTTAAAATTAACACGGATCTGGCTACCAACCATTCCAGTAAAATCAACGAACCCCAGAGAGTTAAAAAATTAATTGAGTAATTTCTAGTTCAGTCTGAACCTGTACGGTATAACAGTCGGAATCTCCTTTCTCCTTAGCACCAACGTTTCAAAGTCTTTCTCTCAAAAAGAAAAAATACCAAGACTGTCATCGTCTGTACTTCTGCAAAGTTTAATCTCACGTGCAATTTCATCAAAGAAAAAAAAAAGAAAAAAAAAAAATTTCATTATCTCCTCGCCCGAGTGCCTTAGCCCTTCAGATTATTTTCATCCTTTAAATTTAATTTTAATTTCGTCTCTGTTTTACTTTCATCTGCACATCCCCATACTCCCCTTCCTTCCGTTTCGCATATTTTTCCCTACCGACGTTTCCAGGTTAATTAGCAAAACCGACCTGCACACCGGTGTTCCGCAAGTAATTTTAATTCGCGCGCGCTGTCCCCGTTCCCCTCTCTTCCTCCCCCTTTTATCAGGTTGAGCGAAACAACACCGCCGACTCACGATCGATCAACGTTTACTTTTCTCGAATTGCCGAAAGAAACGTAAACGTTAGCGGTTAAAGTCGTGCTACCTCGTCGATCAATCAATCGACGAGGTAGCGCTCGTTAATCTTCATTATAAAAGATCGAGCTGCAATTAAGCGAATCGTTCGTTCCTCTCGGTATCGCGAAATCGTTTCTCCAGCGGGCGAGAACCGCATCACCAAGGTCTTCCATCATACGTCTGGAAGGATAGAACTACGTAGTTGAAACACGATTTCACTGCTACCGTCTCGCAACGGAATACAACGAAACGCAACACGCTGTCCGTGATTCGTTACATTTTCGCCGGAGCTCTCCTCTAACGACTTTTAAAAAGTTTCCATTACGCGCGATGCGCGGTGAGTAGCTGACACAAGTCGAAACTTTCTTCAATTAAAATTCAATCTTTCATCACTTTCATCCATCGCTTGCTGATGAAATGAATTACGTTTTGTACGTTTAACCTATAGCCGATGACAAATGAAGGCAATTCGAGTTTGACTCGTTTAATTCCACAGTGAATGAATTTGGAATACTCTTCTTCTTTTTCTTATTGCATCGCGAATCGCTGCGTTTATCTCGCGTAGTGACTCCAGTTAATAGTTGAATATTACGTGATTATTGCTTTGAATTGACTAATCTTTGATTGGAACACTTGTCGTATCTGACACAGGCATAAATCCCATTTATTTAATTTCATTGATTCAAGAACCAAGCAACAAGTCGTCATAATATGTTGTGATACACCATTGGATAATTCGAATATCGGAGGCACACTTTTTATCAAAGTTACGGTGAAACGACGACAAAAAGAATCGCAAGGGTCGACTTCCGAGCGCCTGTCGCGAGGAGAAAAAAATTTCTCTTTACACGAACGTGGCAAAGAAAAAACATTTTTCTAACTCCGTTTGGGTCGTTTGCATTTGTAGAATTTCAATGAGAAAAAAGCAAGCCAACTGCTTCTCTCTGTTTCTCACTTCGTTTTATAATGAAGAAGGAGCGAACTAAGTTTAAGGATGTAAAAATAGTGACTTTGTTCTTTAGAATAAGCGCGGGTATAGTGCAATATGACTTTTTTTCGGAAAAAAAACTACAAGTCTCGAAGAATCGATAATTTCTCGGTGATCAATCTAACGATCCTTGCGTTTTCTGGAACAACGTGTATTACTACGTGGACCTGAACTTTGCCAAAATGGCGTGTTCCCGTTGCGAGGCTATCATCGCTATGGATTTACGAGCGTGCTTGCCCCTCTAATCGTCAGGGATGATGCTATAACTGAGGGGAAAGGGGGGAGGGGGCAATGGACCAGACGAGAGAAGATGGGGTTCAATGTTCCACGAACGCTTAAATTCGTTTGGGTTCGTTGATAATGTATGCGGTTTGGAGGGCTGTTTGCAGGTATGATGGTGTTTTAGCGATAAACGATGGCTTTGCTCCGCGTCGAGTACCGGTTTGTACGCGATCATCGGCCGAAAATGATGGATCGGAAGTGTAGACAGTTAATTGTTGCTGTTTAGTCTGTCGTTTAGGGGAAATTCCGTTAAACAAGCATTTTACGAAGATGAAACGAAATAAAAGGAATTGTTCAAACATTGGTATTTCTCGAGTAACGAGAAGTTCATTCTGATTTTTAATATCGTTCGATCATTGACTAAGTTAATTACTCTAGTATAATATATATTATATAATATATATTATATAATCAAAAATTAGTGCATTATATTATATTAAATTATTATTATATTATATTAAATTAGTTATTATATTATATTAAAGTATTATTATATTATATTAAAGTAGTGCAGTATAATAAAAAATAAATCAGTGTATTATATTATATTAAATTATTATTATATTATATTAAATTAGTTATTATATTATATTATATTAAAGTAGTACAGAGTATTCTAAAACAATGATAGAATATTGAGTGATAGTAGGATGATACTGAATCTACAGTTATTTACATAAAATGTAAAATGATACTAATATGATAATTAATATGATTTTACAATACAGTAGTGGAAATTATATTATAGTAGAGTAGTAGCACATAGTAGTAACACATTACAGTAGTAGTACAATATCGAACAGCAGACAAGAAAATCCATTAAACGTTAAAATTCTATCTGGGACAAAACTGGACTCGGGTGTAATTCCCAAAGTTCCTTGTCCTACGAATGCACTCAGTAGCGTAGAAATGGATAAAGTCGGTACAAACGTCGACGATTAATTGATTGAAATCAACGACCAATTAGCAAGAACTCTCGCGTGCTATTCGCGTAGCCATTATCGCATGGAAAACGCGGACAGGTCTTGCGCATCCGCTAAATTCGATCCGTTAATGTAATTACGTACACTGGTTAGTCCGCGACGAGAAAAAAAAAGAAAGGAAGTCAACCAATGGATGTGAGAGAAAGAGAGAGAGAGAGAGAGAGAGAGAGAAAGAGGTTGCAAAGGGCAGTGTGCATCCATGTATCCACGTGAAAATCAAAGGCTCGCTTCGTGCCGCTAACACGCGCAGCCTCAATTTTCTTTTACACCTGCCGACCTATCAGCCGTTGATAATGCGAGTCACATTGAGATGCAGCCAGGTTCCTAGTTTCAAGTGGCCACCCTTTGAGAAGCAACGTGGCCGGGTATCGTGTCCACCCAGCCGTCGTGCTGCAGTCGCCGTGTTCGACACTTTTAAATGACATTATGCCGCGGGAACGCGTGCTGCATTTAACACGAAGGAAACTCAGGAAGGAAGCGAATGCACCTTGCGTGTCACTGTCGTTCCTTCTGGAACGAGTGAATCTCGTGAACCGAAAGGATAAACATTCTTTCCTCTTGATTTTTTATACAACACCGCTGCACTATAGTTCGACGAAATTGTCGATTAGCGTAACGTTAAATCACCGTTGAATGATTTCGGATTAATCATCATGGGTTGGTATTATCATCGAGGATAAACAGTCTTTCCTCTTGATTTTTTATCGATGAAATTGTCGATTAGCGTAACGTTAAATCACTGTTGAATGATTTTGGATTAATCACCATGGGTTGGTATTATCATCGAATCATAAACCACCGCATTTAGAATCTCAAGATATTTGATTTTAATTAGTATTATCGATAACGATAATATGAATAGTTTCCATCGCGTGTAATTATGGTGTAAACGTATGCAAGCATGTAAAATATGTCCCGGAAAAAGAATGATATTTAAAAAGTCTCTGTCTTGATGACGCGAGAAACTTCAAGATCGATGAACGTCCTCTGCGAAAGTTGCAGTGTCAGAAACGCTCCTCCCTCCTCCCCAGCCGGATTACAAGCGTAATCTCATCCCATTAGCAGGCTTAATGACCCAATATAAATTTAAAACAATAATTCTCCTCCCAAAGACGCGGGATCTCTGTAACTCACGCATAATCAGTATAATTCGCTCGTTTCGGCCGGAATCGATTTGAAATGAGACGCGCTAACAAGTAACAGGCGGCCGGCTGGCGAAATTAACAAATAACAGGGAAGCATCCAACGTGACGCGTGAAAATAGTCGCCGTCGCCGCCGCCGATGGAACACGAAACTACCAAATTACATTAAATAGAGAGAAGTCTTTAATCAACGGTGGAAATCCAGTCGGAACGCTCTCTGCCTCGCGAATCTCGAAGGGATTGCTTTTAGCGGCTGCCGCGAGTCCCGAATCCTGCATCCGGCAAGATGAATATAGTATTTGTCAGAACTTCTCACAATGTGTCATCGCGACGAGTCAGACAGGATCGTAATGAACGTCGCGGACGTACGCAAACATCGTGCAGGCAAACATCACGGGGAACAACAAGCGATTCCATTCTGCGAATCATTGTCTGGTTAGTGCCTTCGTTTATCGAGTGAACGCAGAGTTCGATGCTGACTATGAGTGAGTATAAATGAAGAATTTCAAGACGAGTCAAAAATTATTGTTCAGTCGTGTATCTGAATTTCTAAAACTAACGTCGTTGACGTCCCATAATTATTGACTTCAATTTATCCTTTTCTTTTTTTTTTTTTTTTTAATAATAAATATAACACGATTGTACACGCGTGTTTACTACAGGTACCTGAGGTATTCCAGACTTCAGATGTTTGGTCGGCAGCGAATCAGTAAATTTTGTATGAAACGAAGAAGCTTTTGTTCGGTCGTGCGAAGCTTTCTTAACCGGATGTTCGATTTTACGAGAATCGACTGGATACGATGAATTTTATAGTTCGGCGGTTAAGGTACGAGGGAAGTTGCTTCCAGAAATATGGCCTTTGAGAGTTTACGTTGCCTCCTTAAATCGTACGGAAAATGCATCGAAATATTTAACGTCTTACACAGGCTTGTAAAATGCTGGATATACGACTTAATCGTGTACGTACTCCTCCCTTGGAACTATTCAAAAAATGTGTACATAGTATTGTAAATCCTTCGATACTGAATATGAAATTCCTAGCATGTTCCCCTGGGACTGTAATAATATCAGTGTATTTTAAAAATGAGCATATATATGTATATCTTGTATGTACTTCGTTCCCAGAACTATTTCAAAAATATGCGTATAAGATAATATAATTTGTCGAAAATTGAATATCAGATTCCTAACTTATCCCTAAATGATACCAAAATTCTCAAATTCTCCGATTCAATACGCTATTCGGTACTTACAAACTCGCTTTTTACCTTTTCAAAACGAACATCTGTTCGCAAAATCCAAACTATTCAACGATTGAATAAAGCTCAAAGGACCAATCTACTATTACAAGGGATATTTCACGGAAGTCAGCTACGCCCACTTTCTAATTAAATTCGATACCCAGCGAAGGATCCGCTCTAACGAATCTCCGGTCGAAAACGTAACTGGTTCAATAACACGAACCTCACGGAACCACTCGAAGCGAAACTGATAAAACGCAACGCAATTGGCCCCGGAGATTCTAACAATTATTTCGGAGGTTTCGTTTCTTAGCAACAACAACTTTCCTCTCTCTCTTGTGAGGTCTCTCGCTCACACGGAACTCACGAACTTCGCAACGTCGTACGAGAACAACGTCGACGAGAGTTCCCTCGATCGAGTATCAAGCGCTCGTCTAACGTATCAGACGCGCAGATTTATTCGGCACACGTGCCTCAGGCCTTCACGGACGATGTTATACGAAGGCAGCTGGAAATTTCGTTTCGCGGGCCGACACGAAGAAACACGTCTCGCCGATAAATCGTATCGTGCCGCGTTAGTCTTTATCGATCGGCCGGCCGCGGCCGGTAAATCGGTACGTGTAGAGCAACGTCGCCCGTTTTATTGACACTGCTCTGCTAATGGTCGTTCACCATTTTGTACGACGAAAATAACCGTTGTAGCCGGTGGCACGTCTTTTAACAATGTCGCCATGCGTCTTCCTTACAGGGAGAAATTATGCGCTACTTGCGGCAGGCAACGCGTACGAAACAAAGCACGGTTCGCGAATGTTGCAACTTGGAATATTTTATTGCCGTGTACACGAGGCATCGTGGATACTCGTTTGTGTGCGAGTCTCGAAATATGTTGTTGCAGTTGTTGCATGTTTTTTAAGCGTTATACACTCGGTACAATTTGGAAGATTTGTCTTTGTGGAAGTTTCTCTCTTCGCTTTGCAAGGATTATTTTACCTGTTGATAAATATCGTTAACTTTATTTTCGACATCATTGTATTCAGTTTTCTATTGTTATTTCTTTCGGAGAAAATACGTTGCGAAATTGTATTTATAATATTTTATAAGACTTAGTTCGGTAACTTTAAGATTGTAGCACATTAAATTTTGTCCAAGAAACTCTTCAAATATATAATTCAATTTGATTTTCCTATCAATTTCTTTTTTATGATATCTGTTTCTCTTCTTTATGACGCCTCTTAACGTTACATAAAAAAATAATATAATATAATATAATTAATACAACTGTAAGATCCAAGAAGCAAACAATTAGTGAGTAATAAGATCAAAAAATTCTTTTCGCGATTTTCCATTTCTCACGATAAATGTTCCGACTCGAAACGAGTATATACAACCGACAGAAATTCAATTTCAGTCAAAAATTTCCTGCCGGAAAAATAAAATTCGGCTAAATAGAATTTCCATCGTGGGCAAGTATGTTTTCGAAACGTAAACTAAAAATAACGTTTGATCGTTAAATTTCAACAGCTGGGCCCGTTTAATGAGAGATAATGCACACCTATCAAGAGGGAAACAAGCCCCGGTTGACGGTTACGAGATTATATTTTCGGCGTGAACGAAATAAATTTTTTTCAATAGGGTCGGCGATTTCTGCCAATCGTGTGCACAGTCAGTCATCGAATAATAAACGCACGCGCCAGAAAAACGAAGCTGCTCGTTTCGCAAAGGCGTTTTCATTTTCAGTCCGCAATTGCGCTGTTATTCCCCCGGTTAAATAAACTGAACGTCATCGGCTCGGGCACCGATCGAAAAACGTGATTCGATGCGTTTGATAGTTCCTGATAACGCGGCGATATTCAACTTTTCGATTGTATTTTCGAAAACCGTACTGTCTGGCGAGTACGCGTCGCCCATACGCGAATTCCATAATGCGCCAGCCGTATAAATTGGATTGTCAACGAATCGGAATATCAAACGCGAATGTTAATATTTACGCGCAATAATGCGTACGCGTGCAATACGCCGTTGTTAGAATCGTAAAAAAAAAAAAAACAAAAAGCGAATGGAGAAAGGGATTTCGTTCGCATTAAACAGGTTATATTTGCTGCCGGTCGTCGTTGTTATATTAATATTTGAATTTCGACGTGCGGTGTAATTGTTGACTCGGACATCTCAAGCACTGTCCACTATTGCAGGAAGAATTTCATCAAACTTGGAACGTGTTCGACCGAGCAATTAACAGTTCTTTACTGGTTAAGTTTGAAATTCGAAATTAAGGAATAAGAACTAAGTTTGATCGTGTTGAGGGGGCAAGCAATGGTCAGAGCATACTTCAATTTCTCGAAGTTTCCTAAAATTACAGAATCTAAATGGGAGACACAATGACGAAGAAACATCAGAGAATCCTTGGAGTTATCCTTCCATAGTTTCAATTCCATAGTTTAAAAAAAAAAAAGTAATAACACTCGGTTTATGAGTAACTCGAAAAGAATCTAAAGGTGTTTAAAATTTCATAAAAAATATGATTAACAAATTTCGAGGAAAGCTATTAATATTCCGTTTACCGTTCGTAGAGCGTAAAATAACATTATTCACGACGATAAAATTATTCATAAAAAGATTCGTAAAAAGAGATCCATTAGAACAGCGAATAAAAGAATTCAGGGAATTCTCTGTCTCACGCTCTTCTACCGACTTCTGCTTCAATAACGAAGCCAGAGT
The DNA here is from genome assembly GCA_903986555.1 of Heterotrigona itama. Lineage (NCBI taxonomy): Eukaryota > Metazoa > Arthropoda > Insecta > Hymenoptera > Apidae > Heterotrigona > Heterotrigona itama. The sequence continues at coordinate 392 of CAJDYZ010010907.1, read as the reverse complement.
CATAAATGCGCGCGCGTTGCGCGCCTGGAAATATTCACGAGCAAGAACATTCGGAAATTCGTGGAAAAGAGATTAATCCATTAGGACGGGGAGTAAAAATTGCCGAGGATTCACCCTGTCCCTTCTCTTCCGCCAAATCTATTCACGATTTAATATTAATGAGACACCTTCTCGTTCTTCTGTCCCCGTTTCCACGAATTCACTCACCCCCTACATCGCGGATGATGTATTTCCCCGAGATATCGACGTTCGCGAGAAAATTGAGAAAAGTCTCTGGAAACGGATTAATCGTCGAGCGCGCGAGTCGACGAGGCGAGCCGTCGCAGGACACTGCGAATTTGCAAAACTCCGTTCCGGGGAAAATAGTCCGCGTATTTTCCAGAGAACAGAAA